>JAUTYZ010441776.1:249-21510 GCA_032273725.1 Panulirus interruptus | reverse complement strand
GGGTGAGGCACTAAAGGCTAAGAAGCGGCACTGGAGTTCTTTAGTTATGGAGACTCTGTTGCTGTGGCCACCCCTTTTATGGAGTTCCAATTGGAACAGGCGTCAGAGATATAGATAGATAGATAGATACCTTTAGACATGCCCATCTTCGCACTCCTAGACCTGTATTTCTACACATTCCTTAATGCTTCCAGAACCTTCACCCCCTCATCTACCGTAGACTCACTTCATATCCCATGATTCCATTTGCAGCCATGTTCACTCCCAGGTATCTAAAACACTTCACTTTCTCCAAGTTTTTTCCATTCAAACTCTTATCTGTCTATCTATATCTCTGACACCAGTTCCCTTCTGTAACTCCCTCAAGGGGTGGCCACGGCAAAAGAGTTTCTGTAACTGGTGAACTCCAGCGCTGCTTCTTAGCCTTTAGTGCCTCACCCTGAACAGGCCGCTGGCAGAGGACAACTCTAGCGCTGTGTTCTCAGAGGCTCCAACCTAATTTTCCTAATGAATACTTTTACCTACTGTGTCTACCTTATGTCCCAACCTACTCCTTCCACCTAATGTTCCTACTTACTACTTGTACCTAATGTTTCTATTTAATGCTCCTGCCAAACCTACCTACTACTTCTAACTATTGCCCCTACCATTTTGCCAAAAGGCAGGGCTAGCACATAATGTTCAACAGATGAAAATCTGAGTTATGAAGAATGAGCTGTGTGATTTAAGTGTTGTCAAGTGTTATATGTGACAAGGAGAGACTGTATGTTTGTGGACAGAATACCAATTGTCCATGTGTGGGTGAGGCAGAAAGAAAAGACAGCTACCTCGGTCAGAGTGCAATTTGACAACCACAGAAGTGCTGGCTCACTATACAGTGTCATTAACCCTCCCGATACCCAGGCGGGAAATACTGGTAATATACCTCCCTGGTTGTTGGCAACCTACAAACTACTACCTACCCTGTGCTACTGACAAATCTTAATTGCTATCCTTGTGTTTTGTCATAATTTTGCTGTTTCTGATCTGATGATATTTTCCCTTCTACCAATAACTAATCTCCACCAATAACTAATCATGGGTCCTAAAATGTAGTCTCATAAAGAAAAGGCCTGTATTCTTGCTTGGAAGCAAGAAATAAATGTCAAGACTTTTTTGCATGCTAAGGGTTAGCCAATCCAGTAGAGAATATGTTGTTCCCAAACTAAGAATGGTTAAGTCTTAGTTCATAAGAAAAAAAAAGTTATATTTTTCATGCATTTTTTTAAAAAGAAAAAAAGATGTTTTGTAGACTGGGGAAAGGCTGAAAATATCAACTGCATAACAAAAGGGTTAATTCACTATTAATATTAAATCCTTCACCAGAGCAAGGATAGCATCTGAGTGAACCAGGACATTTACTTGGGACAAATTCACAGCAAAAAAAAATTTTGGATGCCAAATTATCAGCATCATAATTCCTCTCAAGCATGTCACAGAGCCAGTTTAGAACATCCTAACATTTACTTTAAATTCACAATGAATATCAAGCTTTCCTCCCTACATTCGTAGTGGTAAACCCGTGATAAAAAATATAATTTCAAATTGCTAAGTTGCCTTCAATTATCTGCACTTATATTGTCAATAAAACTATAGAGAAATTAAAACGAAGAGCGATATATATTCAGAAAACGTTTATGATAATGCCAAACAGGAATGTGTAAACATGCAGACTGCAACATCTTTTCATAACGGATTATATACTTAATCTATTCATGTCAACTTTACCATGCTATAGTATCTACATGTTTTAAATTACTAAATTCTAACACAACCTACGCTAGACAGTCTAAAGCTCTATCTAAGCATATAAATTTGTAATCTAAATTTTCAATATTCTGACACATCATATAAAAGGAATGAAGCAACACTAACTCTAAAAAATGACCCTAAGGGTGGAAATGCATGAGGTGCTGTCAACCAAAATAAATCACTTTTAATTTTGTGAAAATAAAGCTGGTGACAATCAAATTATTGTACCCTCCTTGTTATTAGCATGCACATCTTAGTTTTTCTATATGCATTCTGAAGGTTTCCAAAAACTTATCTGTAGTGAGTTATAAGCCAATCATCTTTTAAATTTACTCTCAATACTAAAGAGTAAGTAAAAATTTAGTGAAACACCATATTTTCATTCTGTTCCAGAAATTTCAACATATGTGCATTCATTTAACTTCTATTGGCAATCCTGAGGTGCTATGTAGTGAAATAATGGATTCAGAGTCAAGCATAAAGGAGAATGAAATCTAACCCATATGAATGTCTTTGATTATCAATGGCACATATCAAACCATCAGATGAAAAATACAAAGGACTACTGCAAGAAATGTAAACCTAGAGTATCTAATGTTTCATTACATTTCAAAGGTGGTTGTTAACTGGAAGTAAGAGCTAGGTATACTCTAGCAACATGGTATAGGTTTTGAGTTTGAAACATTTGCATCATCAAGTACTTTCCCCTAACTTGAAGCAACTTATCTATGAAGACAAAAACACCTTGCACTTTCCCTTACAGGCCAATCAACAGCACTTTTTAATATTTCTTTTGGCAGTTTCAGAAACTTGGCAAGGTATGAATCTCCAAATTAATAATAAGAAAGGTTAATAAGTTTGTGGATTCTCTACATATACAGTTAATGGTGTTCGTGCCACACATCTAAAATTATTTACACTATCACACCAAAGTACTGACATGCATTTTGAAACGAGCACTGGCCGAGCCTAGCAGGCTTCTGACCAAGTTACTGGACTAGTCACCTAGGACTGCCTCGTTGGCCTTGTTTGACAGACTCTTGTTAGTGAGGTTCTTTGGCAAGGTCATGGCAGGTCGTATCAGAGTAGGATAGCCTGGTGAGCATGCGAGTGGGAAGATGCAATATAATATCATCCTTTAATAGCTATGTTCTTTATCTCTTGACTAAATAATTAGGATTAATAACAACATTCTCTTTATTTACTATTACAAAGAATGTTTACAAGCAGCAACCATGAAGACCACTGAAAAAAAGATATATTATAATTCCCACTGAAACATCATTTCCTTAAAAAATCAAACTGAAGTACTGTATCTATCCAGTATGTCCAATGAATAACTTAAGGAGACAAAGTCTTACAAAGATTATGGGTATATTCTAAGTGTTATCCAAAATAGGTGAAGTTACTAGGGTGCTGAAAAGTTGTACAAAACTGTTACCAACCTACTGTTGTACATATCTAGTGACATTCCTTAATTCAAAAGCCTCAAAACAAAACCTCAAGCCATAATCAAAACCTTTTTCCTTTAATTTTCCAATTAGAATCCAGTTAATACTGACTGGTAAAACCTAATGTCTCACTCCATTTTATGTATCATACCAGTGTTAGTACTATATCTTTTATGGACATGAAAGTAATGTTCTTTAACTAATTGGATAACAAATCCCTTGATCACATGTAATACTGCATTTAATTATGCTCTGACAAATACACTCCTGCCAACCTTCCGAAACAAAGACAAGTTACTATTTTCACGGCGACTTTCCTGAAGAGATATCATTTTCCATAAACTACCTTGTCAACCAACGAAAAAGGAACAAGATGCAATAAAGATTTATTAAAAACGCAACATCCTTTATATCAATTCTCTTAAGTAACTTGAATGGAGCTTTAAGCACCAAAAATTTGCAGTGCATACATACTGTACATTGAGTAAATGGAAAATCATTTATAATGTTCCTCAGGGAATTGACAGGTATGAGAGTATACTTTCCTTCTACTGCAAGTCAAAGCTTTTACACCACAAGTTGTCTTACCATAACATACAAGTACACTTCCACTAAAACAGATAAATGACTGGACAACTGGTAAAATCAGACAATAAACAGCAAATAATGGGGTGAAGCTAGAAGGACAGATAGATTAAAAAGGCAGACTAACACACAGAAAGAAACACTAGCTTTCCAGCACAAATATAACCCAAAAGGGAGATGAAAATATAAACATATTGCTAAACTGATATAGAGATGTTGAGAAAGACTGGTACTCTGAGCTCCATTCTTTGATGTAAATCTCCACACTTTTCTTGTGGTCCTTAATTCACCTGCCTTTCTGGGACAACTAGCAGCATCTAAAGATATTCCAGTTTCTAAACACACTATTTGTTATATCAAAAAAGTGAGAACAGGATAAGTCTAATGGGAAAATAATGTCACTTATAAGTAGATTAATCATGCTCAATCCCTAAAACAAACGAACAAACAAAAAAGAAACTTAAGGTTTAGCATTGTTAGGCTGAAAAAATCCAATTTCAATAAACACACACCAAACAGAACATCCCTACAATGTAAATTGTTAGTCCTAGTCAAAGTCACCTTACTTACAGATATAGTATGGATGAATACAAGGAAGATTAGCATAGATACCTAAACAGAGAGAGGAAATATATACCATTTGGTACAGCTGTCATCTGCATAACGCCAAAATCTATAGAAATAATACAGTATACATATCTAGATACATATGACCATGAATAAAAATCAATAAAATAAAAAATATAAGCTGGGTTGTTCAGGATATGGTTTTTGAGTGGTTTATTTAGACCCCTCTAAAGCCTGGCCCTTAAATAATACCCATCCTAACCTATAATATTTATGAATGCTGTGGTTTACCAAACTAAAGTACATCTCCTGACTTAACATGGGCCAGCTTAAGACTATACCTCCTGTTGTCATTACTTTGCTACAGTTGTTCCCAGTTAAACCTTTTTATAACCAGCATAATTCAAGAAAAATCCAAATTAGATTTATGAGTCTTATGCCATTAAATTACTAGGATGCTAAAAATGAATCCATTGAGTTTAATATGTATCTGATCAATACTTTTGAGATATCATCAAGTTTAAGCTATTGGTTAAATTCCAAGTTAGACCCTTTCATAGGTGGCTTAATTCAAGCAAAACCCAAACAAGAGTTATGGGCCTTATGCCAATCATTTCTTAAGATGCTGGGAAACAACTGTATAAAGATAAATAAGTATATAATCTAGAATTTTCATATCATAATCAAGTTTATTTTGAAGGTTATAGTGCAAATTCTGACTGGATGAACCATAAATGAACAAAAAACGACAATAGATAAAATGATCCCAAAGAGTTCACCATGCTAAGCTGGCGATACAATAAATGAACAAATGATAAATGCAATGTCTCCTTTTAATTTTGAATGGCCTAAAGCTTAAAGTACAGTAAAAGTGAAATGACATAAAATAAGCACAAATATGAAAATTTTTCAGAAAAACACGGTTGATATTATTGCTATGATCTGGTACGACAAATGGCTATATACATCTGTAAATACATAAAACAAGACAAGGACGTGCAAGGCATTCCATGGAATGTTTGTGTTGCCTGCAGAGCAGCAGCATTATTGGCAATGAAATGAGAACAGGTGGAAATACTCTTTGGATAATGTCAAATAACATTTTTATAAATAGTACAAAAGTCAAACTAGACTTATGGGTGTTAACCCAATGAATTCTTTACATGCTGGGAAAAACTGTACAAACTCTCATGGCAAAAAGTGGTATTCTGTTTAAACTATGAAGTAGGTTACATTAAAGGTTAAACCTTTTCACAAGTGGCATAACTCAGGAAAATCTAAACTAGGGTTATGGACCTTATGCCAATAAAGTCTTTAGATCCTGAGAAACAATTCATGATCTTATATCTGATTCAAAGTTTTCAAGTTGTACCAAAGTTAAAATTGAAAGTTAAAGTGACTCCCAAACCACAGACAAATGATGAAGATCAACAAAGTGATCCTAAAATGTCTGCCAAGCTATGCAGGTGACACAAAAATTACCCCATAATTGAACTATAAAGAGGTCTGGACATCTTCAATCATCCTCAGAATCATCTTCAATAAAAGTTGTTCAAAGTTACTTGGGGTGAAATGGAATGGGTGAAAATTTTCTTTTAGGAAAAAAAGTCAAATTATTAGTGAAACAGAAAAGACAAATGTATGGATGGTATCTGCCAGACAGGACTGCAAGTGATTGGGAAGTGTACTTGAAAAAGCTTCAAGAGGTGAAGAGGAAGGAAGGTACAGGGGCTAAAAAAAGAGAAGGCAAATGTGAGATGGGGTGAGAGAGTATAGTGAATTTTGGGAAGAAAAAGAAAATGTTTAGGATGGATGTAAATACTGTGATAACAAATGGGGGTGAGAGTGAGGGAGCAAATGGGTAAGTGGTAAAAGGCAAGCATGAGGTGAAAAAAAATAAATAAATGGATTTTAGTGAAACTTTCAACGAAGCCCTTGATATATCCAATGCAACTGACAGGGTGTGGCATAAGTCTTTGCTTTCTAAACTCCCTTCCTCTGAGTTTTGTACTTCTCTTTGTTCCCTAAAACACAGCTTCCTCATTGGCTGCTCCACTGCAATAGTAGCTGATGGAGCAACTACCCCCTTTCATCCTATCAACAGTGATGTTCCTCAAGGTTGCGTCCTATCACCTACTCTCTTTCTTCTTTCAATTAATGATCTTCTTTCTTCTACTTTTAATCCTATTCACTCTTATGCTGATGATTTCACTTTAAACATTTCAACTAACTTTCCCTTCTTTCCTCCTTCTCATACTTGTTTTCTTCTTGTACTGAACTCATTTCCTCCCTCAATTCCAACTTGTACACTTCAGAATGGGGTAGAAGTAACCAGGTTAAATTCAGTAGTGCTAAAATTTAACTTCTTGCTATATCTCTATCTAAGAATCATTAATTTCCCTCTCCTCAGTTTCAAAGCACTACATTTCAGCCTTGTAATAACATAAACATGTTGAGCATGACCATATCCTTCAGTCTGTCCTGGTGTAGTGGTTAGCATTCCAGACCATAACGCATTCATGAGCCGCCTAGGGTCGAGCGCAAAGGTTTGAATCCTGGTTGTGGCAGTCAATCCACAGTCAACCCAGCTGTTCATCCACCCTTAGGGGTGGGTCAACAAAATGGGTACTTGGCTCAGGCTTGGGTATATATAGTGTTAATGAGATGGTCTTTATTTGGGCCTCATTTGCCCGTGCTGTCTCAGCTAACATAATAGAAAAAAAAAACATCAAAATGCCAGCTTCCCAAAAGGCTGAAGGGTTTGTAAAGGTGCTGTAATTATTATTCTTGTGAAAAGCCATTTCATATCTACAGAGGTTCATTCACCCTAGTGCTGCTCACACATCTGGGGTGGTTCATCCTCTACTTCTCTATTAACCAAAGTGGAATCAAAAGCTTTCTGTCTCATTAATTCTACTGCCATCACCTCTCTTCAACCATCCCTTTCCATACACCACAATAATACTGCTCTCTCTTTGTTCTATGGGTATTATTTTGGTCACTGTTCTTGTGGGCTGTCTGCATGTGTCGCCAACCAAGGCTTGAAACTGACGCACACGTGTAGCATGACTGATTATGAACTGTATATGATGAGTCATAAAAGAATATGAAATCATATCATCAGCCAAAAATTCATCTTAGATACATGATTTGATATCAAACATTTACATCACTGGATCCCCTAAACCTGCTTTGTATTACCAAGTGCCACAGTTACTGCATAGCTATTATGGTTTACAGTCTTTTTTTCCGAGTTATCACCAAATACATCATTAGCCCCTGGTGAAATTCTGTCATAACCAGTATTTTGTAGTTTTACCAAGTAATGTTGGACCATACATCAAAACTTAAATAGAACTACCCATGAAATACATGACTCTGTAATAAGAACTAGGATACAAACAAAAGTATTTAAAAATAACCACTCTAATGCATAAACCCTTGATGCAGACTGGCTTCCTTCTTTACACAAATGACAGTAATTCATTAATAATCCCACTCACCTAATGTTTGCTCTACAGGAGTGACAATAAAATTCTCACACAAAATTTTTTTGAAAGCCTTTAACTTATGTGAAATAAACTTCTATATCAGCTACAATGGTAACAATATTATAGCTAGGGATAAATTAAGAAAAATATTTTCAACTTACGTGGCATTCCCACCGTATGTGAAGCATACTGTGGAGGTTCCTGCATGTGAGGGGGAGGAGGTGGGGGTGTGTAAGATCCCTGGGGTGCTCCATGGGCCATTGGATGCACCATTCCCACTTGTGGAGGAGGTGCTGGGCTTCCTCCATTGTGGTTTAGTGGGGCTACATGTGCTGCTGACTGATGTGGAAGAGTGCTATACCCACTTGAACGGTCATTGCGACGTGGATGGCCGATAGGATAATTTGGTGCATAGTTACTCGGTACCTAGATTATAAAAAAATCTGTAAGACAATAGAAATTTATTGGATGGAATGTGGGGATCCCTGGTTGAAAACAGTCCCTCCACTAAAGCAAAACTTCAACTACAGTCCTCCATGTATTTTTTCTTAAAAACTGGAGGTACTATGCTTTGGTAAAGAATAATTTTACTGGTAGTTTGTACAATGTGAGGTCTCTGAAGAAAATAGGTGGAAGCTTGTCAGATCATGTGTTAATAAAAAGTAGGTTGGCATCTTAATTGTGATGGTCTAGAGCTAGGAATGTTAATGAAGCAGCAAGAAGGATAAGAAAAAACCCAAGGAATGGAAGTGTAAAAATATTAAATTTCCAGGAGTTAGACGAAAAGCTGATGGGCAGCAACAGAATGGCTTAAGTATTTCATATACTGCTGCTCTATTATTTCATACAATATACACTAAGCAAAACATCTTATGACAAAATCATCATTACAGCAAGTTTGCTGAGATACGTTCTACGGACAGCATATAAATGCTAATGGTAATTATCAATTTATGATGCTATATTCGGTCTTGTTTAATCATATATGCATTTGTTTGCAAATGATTTCCCTAAAATATAATTTACACCAAACAGTAATATTAGAATTTGTGACACCGTTTTTGGTCTTTAAATTTTTTTCTACAAGAACTGTTTGCAAATGACTGCTCTATAATGTTATATACCAGGAATTCTCAACTTACAAACGGGTAATGTTCCTGCACCACACTCATAAGTTTTGAACTGTTCTTAAGTTGAAAAATATTAAAAATTGATGATATTACACATAAAATCATAATAAATACCTATAACTGCCTAAAATAAAGTAATAAATAACATATTCTGAAATATAGTTTATAAAACATATCAAAAAATATTCAATAAAAAAAATTTACTTTCAAATAGTTTCTCCGTTCATAATACGTGTGACCGTTTGTATGTTGGACTAGGAATTAACAAGCATTTTCTCAAGTTCATTCATAAGTATAGGTGTTCGTAGGTCAATCATTCGGAGTCGGGGACTCTCAGTATACTAAATGATATATCTTAAATTAACATCACTATTATGAAGTAAATTTGCTGAACCCCCCCATAAATTCACTAATTCAATTTACTTATAAATGTGGAACATCCCCTTAAAACAGTTAAGTGTGTGTCCACTGTAATTTCTTTCCATTTAAAAGGGGTGAATCAAGTGCATGGACATATGTAACTTTCGTTGGAATCAAATTTTGCTGCAGTAGGGTCTTCCACCTAACAGGCTAGCAAAAAATATGGGACAACCAGTTCCCTAGAGTAGACTTCCTACACCTGCCTTCCATATTCAAAAAGGATTAAGAAATGGAAGTTCCTTTTATTCTTAATACTACAGAGCAATCAATTATCTTTTAATGGGTGCAATTAGATGAAAATCAAAGCAATCCCTCACCATTCATTACTCATTACATATGTAAGAATGTAGGAATGCAAAAATGCATTTGTTGCAAATATGAAAGGGTTTCAATTCATATCAAAATTTATAAAATACTTTTTTCTTGTGAAACGACTTCCCACACATTAAAAACAGATTTAAATATCCCTGACTAATATGAGAATTTTCTCTTTTGAGTCCAACCTAAACTTGAAACACATCCTAACCACTGCAGGAAACCGACATTAGATAAACTGTTGAAATAACCTAGTGTAACAGACACACTTACGATAAATAAGAAATTCAAAGTAATATAATCTTAATACCTTCAAATATGGCAACAAACCTGAGGTGGAGCAACTGCTGGTGGTGTGCGGTACTCGCGCGAGCCACGGGAAAGACTGCTGACTGATCTATTGGCTTGAGGAGGTGTGGGAGGTTTCGTGGTGGGTGCTGGTCCTGCAGATGTAGGAGGCTGTTGGTGAGCTGGAGGAGGAGGCATCCCCACACTACTGGTCGATCGCCTGGACCGTGGGGTACTGCTTGATGATGACCGTATGCCATGACCAATGTCATCCAACACTGCAAATCATCAGCTATTAACTAATGACAAATTACAAACAGAAATGAATGCAACACTCCTAATTAGTTTCTAATAAAGAATTAATATGACTCCTAAAACATCCTCCTCTAAAATAAAGTCAATCTTTAAACTTTTACAATGTACAGCACTTTATCAATATGGAATACTGAAAAAGATAAGATGGAGAATCAGGGTGAAGAATATGAGCGTGGGAAGGAAGCAAGTGCAGAAAAATGTAAAATGTGCAAGATGTGCATAAGCAATGTTATCTGGAGAGGATTTTCATACTCAATCCTGCTGTGAGACATGATATGAATCAGAGATCAAACAATATACTCTAAATAAATGAATAAAGATATAGTATATTTACTGTAATTTATGGTATATAAAATGCACAAGCATATAAGAAGGACTCTGCTTATAGGAAGAAATATTCAACAAAAAGTCCTGAAGTTCATACTAAGTATTAGATATTAAATCTTCTTTTTTCTTTCTCTCTTTCTTTCATACTTGATTGCCATTTCCTGCATCAGCGAGGTAGCGCCAAGAACAGATGAAGAAAGGCCATTCATTCACATCCATTCTCTAGCCGTAATGTGTTATGCACTGAAACCACATCTCTCTGTCCACAACCAGAACCAATAGACCTCCCCATGGTTTACACTGACCACTTCACATGCCCTGGTTCAGTCCATTAACTCATAATAAAAGGAAAAAATCAATTTAGCATACTTAAACCTTGCATTTTCCTAAATCTATAACACAGAGATGTTATCCCAGCAAAATCGTTGATACCACTTACTATCTATATCTTTGATGCCCATTCTGTCAGGGAACTCTCATCAAATGGGTGGCCGTGGCAAACGAGTCTCCACTTATCCCTGTCCTTACATTCTGGTAAGATTTAACTTTTTTTCTGTCATTCTCAGTATATATATTTCTCAATGTCTTATTACAAGGAGGTAATCACTCCATCATTTACTTACTTGTAAAGTCTATGGGTTTCCTCACATATTTAATTGGTTTCTCAGTGTTTGCAGGAGCCAATATCTTGTACTGTCTAGCAGTTGTTTTGTTTGTTGTAAGGACACCAATCTCTCTTCGAGCAACTTTCTCCTTGTGTACCATTACCATCTGTATAAATCATAAGAATACAAAATAAATGGAGTCTACTTATTAGCCTCCAGTTACTTTTGCCAAAACTCAAAACTGTAGCATAAGCATAATATTCTCAAAATATTTTTGTTACTCCTCAATGCATCTAAGCTGACATCAATGCTCAAGATAATGCTTCAAATTTGTTTGTAATCACATAAGAGAAGCAGTTACTATCTACTTGCATTATCAACTAAAGTGTGTCAAAAAGTGAAAGTTGCCTCTGCAAATAATAAACTAAGGTGTGTCAAAAAGTTAGAATTGCCTCAACAAGTAAAAACCTTAACAAGAGCACAGTAATGAAGAGTAAGGGTGAAAACATATTGGGTTTTGAAAATCTTGTGGGGGTAAAATGCTATAAGAATCAACCAGTGCAACAGACCTCTAATTAAATATTATGCAGGACCAGAGAAGCACATTAGAAGGATTGTGAGGGTGGCAAACCAGACCCAGAATGATGCTAAAATTGATTTCAAGCACATGTTCAAGTTCAGCAAGAAGATACTCAAGCTGTAAGGTTAATTAAGGCTAAAGTACACATCACTGGCTTGGTTTGCCCATGAAGAAACACATATGGGTGACATAAGATCAAATGACAAGCTATAAAAATAGTTCTAAAATTATGAGGGATGAGTTATGGATATAGGAGAGAAACCCAAACACAATCCACAATGGAGTAAAGATCAGGTGGAGAAGATATCCACCTTCAAGTTCTTAAGGGGTCATGATGATGCTACAGACAAAGATCTCTTAATTAGAGAATATTGCAACTAATGGTCATCACTTAAAACTGAGATGGAAAAAAGTTAGGAAGGAACTAAGACCCATGTTCTTGGAATCAGTAGTAAATGAAACATGGTAAAAAAAAAAAAAAAAAAAAAAAAATCCAAAGCCTGTTCATCAAAGATATGAGTTTAAGATATGGGTCCTCAACTATGTACAGCTCCCTCCCCACAAGCATGGAGCAATAACCATCCCCCTTATACGTAAATCACTGGGTTAAAAAAAATACCTTCGCAAAACAACAGCATCCAGGTTCAGCTACTGCAATGAATGCAGAGCTGGTCATGCAGTCCTAAGATCCAAGGTACACTCTGTGTGTGGGATATTTTCAAATATTCTAAAAAAAAAAAATTTTTTTGTTCTTGTGATTAACGAGAATATACCACTGACATATAAGCCAACCTAAATGATTATATGAAAGGAATATCAGACACTGATACAGCATAACACCTTCCATCCACAAACAGAAACAAAACTGTATTCTGAAAGACAGACATTGCTGAAGACAATTTTCCCCCCAACTGACCTGTGAAATGTAATTGACTTGACTCTCCATTTCAGCCAGTTGGTGTGCTTGTTGTTCAACCATCTGCAAGAAGTTATAAGCTAATGTGTTGATCTGATATGCCACACTAGCAAGGGATTGTGTGGTATAGTTCTTGGTCTCCTCTAATGCATTGGTTTTGTTTTCTGCCTGAAAGATAAAAGACAATTAATTCTAAACTGAAAATCAACCCATTACATGTTGGAAAAGGCTTCTGTCAGCTTTATACCTACATACAGGAGACAGCTTTTGTTGCTGTTGCTGTAAACCTGGCACTTTTAACCCAAAGTGGCAAGCAACAACTGATGTGCGCTTTGAGAATGACCGCCAACAACAAAAGATGTGCTAAAACATGCACATGGACAACTCATATAAACATCATCCAAAAAACTTATGCTGGTGTAAACAATGCAAATATGCATCAAAAGCTTTAAAAAGTCACCACAAATCCAACAAATACATATATACATTACATATATATAAATAGATATACACTATCTGTGTTTGTGTAAAGCTGAAGTAAATCTAATAAGCAACTTACTCGAGCAAAGTTTTCAATACAGTAGGCTGCCACTTTCTCCAAGTTAGCGTGAGAGTCAGATAGTGACTGCCGCCCTTCTGGGATCTCTTGCTCAACAAGAGAGACAAATTCTGATGACAGCGCCATGCTGGAGTAGGCTGCTTAGCGTTATCCTGCAATAAAGCATAAACCACAATTTAGCATAAAACAAAGAAAATTTTTGAAATAAGTTACGAAGAAAGATTCATGGAAGTAACCAAGTATAGTTAGCAGATTAGTTAAAGGTAATTATGTAGATACGTCACTGGGAAAGAAGTGCATACACTGCAGAAAAATTTAATTATCAAACTCCTAACTATCCAATCATTCTAACTATTTGATAGGATTCATCCAAAACTAATAACTTCCAATCACAGAATCTGTCAATAGTCCAATTATCTGACTTCTGCTCCCTTAAACACTGCTTATATAGCCTTCTGCATAATGGTCAATGATGACACTACTCTTCAAGCAACTAAAGTAGCTTCTGTTTATACTGTCAGAATCCCTCGCTGTGTTTCATGGTGGCTGCTCTTACTCACAAATATTTAACCTAGCCAGCACATGAACTGTTGATTATTTACTTGTTTTCCCAACTTTATAGTAATTAACAAATCATCTTCCCTGCTAAACATGATACTCACATTTATCGCCTTATTCAAAATACTAAAATAAATGGCCATGCTCTAAATCAAGCCCTGCACTGCTACGATATTCAAAATCATTCTATATCCTACAAAGAATAGCACAACAGAACAAAATCACTCAATTTCCAAAGCCAGTGGTAATGGGAAGCTAAACTAGACTTTCACCCTAAAATGAGTCCCATGATATGCACCTCCTCCAAGTTCATGTTATTTCTGTGGTGCCCTTAAACTGTAACATTACCAATTTTTCTTTGAAAAAACTTGAATTCCTTACATAGAAGCAGCTGTCGGGGTGAACATATGCACTGGGGTGATTGGGGGTACTGTCGTTAACCTTATATTCATTTCACTTTCATTATAAAAAACAGAACAGAACAACTTTCAATAAAGCCTCCGTTAGAAATGGAAGATTCATCTCCTGTCATGTTATTGAACAATACAGTTAATTCCACCAATGTAGACATACGACAGTTGTATATTTGCGACATGGGAGTGGCTGTCAATGACAGCTACAGGGGCGAGTTGTGGATAATCAAAGGTCGTAAAAACCCTTAAATCAAATTTCTACCTCACTCCTCAAGTACAGACTTAATCTTTAACTCTTACTCCTCGTAATTCCCGGAGAAATTGTGTTAATAAATACGACCCACTCACGTAAATTTCCTCCAAATGAACGAGGTGTAGGGCGTGCGGGCCCAGACCTCAGATAAACAACATGGTTCACATCCGGCCAGGGAGCACGACGCTCGATGCTGCCGCTCCTGTTCTTTTCCCAGTGGGAACAAAGTATTTCAATGATTTCCCCTCGTCTCGAGTGATTAAGTTATATAACAAAACACTCGTACGACTCGTGTAATTATCTACAAGATCAGTATGAAGAAAGATATATTAATTGGTACGTTTATTGAAATGATACAATATCTCAGGGACGGAGTTTAAGTTAATGTGTTTGGAACTTATTGTGGTAGCTACGCTACTCTTTAAGTTAGTTTTTTCAGTCATTAAGAAATAATTTTGAATTTGTGTCTAGTTCGATTGTATTTGTCTATTATTCTTTGCATTGTACCATCAATCATTTTGTATGTATTATAAGGACCATATTGGAAATGTTTCAATATACTTTATGTGCTGTTCTCGGTGAACTTTTTATGTATGTACAACAGTAGAAGTATAATTTTTACCCAATAAATCCAATAGAATGTCCCTCTTAGATCTGACACACCCATTATGTGACTTCCCAGGTAATTGCATTATAGAATGAGGCGTATCCAAGGGCATTTCCCCCAGCCATAGAGTATACAATAAAATATTAATAACAGTGATGCTTATCTATTCTTACAATTATTCTACCCTTTTAATCCCTCGAAAGGAAAAATATTCTATAGATATGCATATTGTTCGGTGATTTAATCTAGTGACAAGAAAAATACATCCTTGTCAGTTTCACCTCCTTCCAAAAACAGACATAACTTTATAATGACGAAATATTCTCTATCTGTAAAACCGTACTGTTTCATTAAAAACAATTCCTTTTTTTTTGTAGCAGCTGTTTCATCAAATATTATACACATTTCCCTCCAAAAGTTGTCGCCGGTCTCATAACAAACTTAATTCCATAAACCAGCTGTATTCATGAAAATTTGACTATTAGTAACTGAATTTAACATATATGTAACTTAGAATCTTAAGGATATTGTTTGTTCTCACTTACCACTCGTTTTGAGCTTTTCATCTGTGTCTCAGCAAGTTCATTAATGACCCCCCCCCCCCTCGAAAGTTGATAATTCCCCCCCCACCTATATCAAACCCAGGATACCCACCAGATAATAACAATTTCAATTATGTTCTGGGTGCTAAGTGTTATTATATTTCTTTAAGAATTCACCAAATCACCACATTTTTACACGTTCATTCCATTTGCTGGGGAAACATCATCTATCTGGATATTTCTTTATTCAAAAATAGGTAAGACATTCAGTTAATATAATTACCAATCAGTGCTGTACAGGGAGGAAGTTTTACACTACTGGGACCACATCTCTTAAACATTCTTTATAATACAATTTTAATCTATGTGTGCTGTCTGCATTAAGCAAGTCTTTTCATTCTACTCATCCACTATAAAATTACTTCTTTAACAAGTTTCTTTCTTAATTCTGTTCTGGCTTCTGGTTGTTGCACCACTACATCTCTCGAGGAGCTGCTCAGGATACGTCATCAATGTGGTTAAAATCTTAAATGTTGTGATCAGGTGTTCTGCATGCTCTTCATTCCTTATTCTGCTTACAAATCTTATCTCTGAGTTGCTAGTAATCTCTATATCCTAATATCAATCTCACATCCACAATCTTTCCACATCTAAACATTCCCACATGTAAAATTTGTATTAATGAAAATATAAATGTGATGTTTGTTTCACTTTTCATATACTTCATTCCTTAATCCATTTTCTATGGATTGCATTAACTGTTTCATGGTTTCAGTGGCTCTTATGGTTATCATATCTAATGCTTCTGAAAGACCTTTCCTTCTTATTTCAAGCATAATTCTACAGAAACCAATGATGAGTACAAATACTCATCATTCTCTTGTAAAGAATGATTCACAACCACTGTGTTATGAGGACAAGCATGCTTACCAAAACTAGGCTGCCAACTCACTGAGTTTTACAGACACTAAGAAGAGCCCGAAAAGTTATAATCTGTACCAAATTCAATGCAGATGAACAATATCAACATACTGTCTCTATCTTTGATATCAAAGAACAACAGTTTGGAAAATAGTCATTAAAAGATAATATAATCTTTTCCAAATACGATAACTCGGTTCTTTGTTATATTGTGTTCCTACTAAATGCACCTCATATTGCCCACAAGATGAAACAGATGTAATCTATACTAGAAATTTATGAAGATTAACAACAAAAAAAGTGTAAAACTCTAACAAATATAAGGATGAACATGAATGACTGTTTCTTATTTTTTTGTCTTTACGCTTAAACTATCACGGGAAGATTGGCTCCTGAGACGGTTGGGATTGCAGCAGCGGTGGTGCTCAGGTGCGATCATGTTACTGGTCCAAGTTTTAAAGTACATGCAACTGGTCCAAGTTCTAGAGTACAAGTTACTGGTCCAGGTCCTAGAGTAAATGTTACTGGTCCAATTTCTAGAGCACCCATTACTGGTCCAAGTTCCAGAGTATGTGTTACTGGTCCAAGTTCTAGAGTACATATTACTGGTCCAGGTCCTAGAGTACATGTTACTGGTCCAAGTTCTAGAGTACATTGTACTAGTCCAAGTTCTCAGGTACAAATTACTAGTCCAAGTTCTAGAGGACATCTTACTGATCCAACTTCTAAAGTACAAGCTACTGGTCAAAGTTTTAGGGTACATATTACTAGTCCAAGTTCTAGAATACATGTTACTGGTCCAAGTTCTATGGTTAAAGTTCTAGAGTACATATTACTACATATCAAATATCATATATCAGAAACAGAAATATTTCTAGGTACAATATGATCATGCTTTAAAATACCTCAGTTCTAGAACGATTATATAAATTTTGTTAGCTTAAGAATAAGCATATTAGAAATTACAATATTTAGGGGCTCTGAGGCACACAAGAAATGAGAAAGAATCATTGTGATAAGAATGACAGCAAATTGGATGTTGAAACAACATGGAACCAGAACAGCATCAATGTATTTATAAAAAAGATATATAAAAAAAATGTGAGGAGCCCTCATTTTTCCACTCAAAGTTGAAATTCCCCTACCACCACCTCCTGGATTCGTACCCAGCCAAATTAGGGGTTGGGGGTTGCTGCACTGGGGCCTAGGGTCTGTTGAGGAGCCCAGACCTTAAGTTTCTCTTTTTTTTCCCAAATCCAACTTAATTATATATTACATGTAAAGAAAAAAAACTTTTCCTCATACCTTCCTGCCCCAGGAGTCCCTTCTATCTTATATGGGGTTCCCACAGCACTCACGAAGCTGGGAAAATCCACCACATGGGACGATATATCTTAAAGTATAGTGATGTGTGTGAGTCTATGTAGGGAGAGAGCAGGGCAGCTGCCCATTAAGTGTTTGGTGTCTTCAATTTGGTTATTGCATTGTGGGCACGAAGAGTACATGCATCCTGCCGCCCATGCATATATTCACATAATCTTAGTAAAAAAGCTTACATGTACTGGTTGTTGGTGCTTCGTGAACAGACCTAATGGAGAATCATGATGCCTATATATTGGAAGAATGGGTATTCCATTAAGCAACTAGCTATCTGACATCTTGTATCACTGGCAAGGTACGGACATGGAAACATTCTCCTATCTTGTGGATGTGGGATTTGAGTCCCACAAGACGAGATACATTACCATTATATTCTTTGAAGGGCTTGTTAGTATGCACCATCTTCCAATAAATACAATATATAAAAATATGAATATTTAACAATATGTGAATGATACATATGGAAAGTGTGTAATGTATTGAGGCATGTGTACAATATAATCATGCTTGGAGAAAAAATATAATCATAAAGTAGTAAACTTACATTTATAGATATACAGATATGAGGCATCTGTCGCATCAACCCAGGCCATTCCCACCATCAATATAACATCCTCACTCACCAATATTACTTTTTTGGGTATTTTCTTCAATAATATGTGATAAGAAATATTGTTAGGATTTTTTTTTTTTCAAACTTAAGGAGGCTACTTTCTGAGGAACTGTTAATAATAAAGGAAAATGTTAAAAACAATTTATATCAATCGCAACACACTTTGTTCCTGGACAGCTGTAACTTAAAGGACATCTATATCCATTCTGATGCAGAGACAATACATTAGAGGATTTGTTTTTTCTGACTGTTTGTATTGTGGGCCTACAACCCTTTAACAGCACCCAATAATTCATGTATAAACAGAGATTTATTAAAGATGATCGGTTACAAAGTTTTTCATTTTTTCCATCAAAATCTGAGCTTATACTTTTCAGCATAAAAAAATAACTGGGGGTGTGGTGTGTATATCATCCATTATGAAAAGAATGGAGAGAATATATAATATCTGACATTATGTGTGCTACATGTACCTAAAGTTCCAACCTGTAAAACATAAAATATCACAATCAACCAGCTTCTTAAAAAAATATATGCCGGTTATTTGTACTGATCCTTATGATTTTACTGATTTCTGCAATGACCAATTTTCGTATTTTCTATGGTGACCTTCTTTAGTGAGGGTCATATGCCTAGAGATGGAGATGTATATGTGCCTTAGACAGCACACATAAAATAGGGAAAATAAAAAACAGCACACTTAAAATAAGGAAAATAAACAAGCTTCAGCTATGTATGCTTTTTCCACTTTATCTTCCCTGGCTTCCATCTATTACCTAACAAACAATCTTACCTGACATCTCACGAAGGCTGAAGTCCCTTGAGTCTGCATATCAGTATGAGTAAGGACAATCCCTCTCATAGTACTGTTGTCATGAGAGGCAAATGAAACTAAATGACCTGATGAAAATATACTGTGAATGTATCTATTCCCATAGCAAAATTCATACATTTTTATAAATATTCTACTGTTTTCCTGTTATGGCTCAAAAGTAAATACTTATCAATTACAAAGCTAGTCAATATGAAAATCATACACAATGTACATATCAACATAAAATTGCTGTCAATCTATGCTTCAAATTTCACAAGGCTTGCAAGATCACAGTTGGAGGAATTTCAAGTGTGTAACCTTCTCTGGTTCGGCACTCCTCTACTTGTCTTCTAAGCTCATCAGCACTGTAACCTATTACATTTTTCAGATCCAAAACAAATCTATATACAAACCTTTTCCCAGAAACTTTTGCGATCATATCACCATCATAGTAATAACTGAAAACAAAAATCACATTGTTAGACACGTCTACAATAATGTGGAAAACAAAGTCCTGAAAACATCATACTTTCATGTACTACAGTAATAAAGAACTATTCTAACAAATCAAAAGAAGCCCAATGACTGTGAAAAAATATTAAATGTGTAAGAATTCTGATCACTTTAAACACTTGTAAATGCAAAATGAAAGACACTGTAAGGGGGAATTAACAAGACACATGAAAGCTATAATTACTCTTGAAATTTTCATGAGTGCAAAGTATATAATACTGTAAATATAACCTCTAAAGACAAAACTCAATTCAAAATTAACTACGTAATGAAAACCTTAAATGTTAATTATCTAGATTACGTGGACATGACAAGAAAAAAAATGAGTCATAAATCAAAATGGAAAGAGATCTTAAGGGGATACTCAGAGCACCATGTTGTATACAGTATCTTTTTGGTGCACTTAACAGCACAGAGGGAGATTGGAACACAGATAAGAAATAAGACAAAAAGAAATGAGATACAGTATCAGGTACAAGCCTAAGTGCCATATCTTTCAAGTAGTTACCTGAAGCTTAGAGTGATAAAATCCTGCAGAAACTAGCCGAGCTGCTACATACAGATGATATAATTTTACTAGAAAAATAAAGAAGTTGGATACTAGCAAAGCAGCTTGGAAAGGTAAGCAAAAAAAAAGAAAGAAAAGAAAAACAATAAAAATCAAAGGAAGGTTATTGTATCTGAGTGGAAATTCCTTATAAAATTTGATTAAGTATATGGGCCATGAAAAGGTTCAAAACCCTTAATGCAGTCTAATCTTTATTACCTCTATTTCTATCTGCTACTCATGGTTATCTTTGCATCTCTAACAATAATTTAAAAAAAATCCATTTATAACTTCACTACTCCGCTTTTGTTATGACCTGTGAATGAATCGTTATGACCTGTGAATGAATCGTTATTCTGCCTGTTTGAAACTTAAGATGCATAATGATATGGGATGAGTTTACATTGAAAATGTATGTTTGTGGACAGAATGCCAGTAGTCCACGTGTAGGTGAGGCAGAAAGAAAAGACAGCTACCTGGGTCACAGGAGTGCAACTTGACAACCACTGAAGTGCTCGCTCACTACGCAGCCATTGCTAACCCTCCTAATACCTAAGCAGGTAGTACTGGTGATATACCTCCCTGGTCGTTGGCTGCCTACCAACTACTACCTACCTTAAGGTCTAATAAGATGTCTGAATAAGACATGGTCATTTTTGTACCTTCACCTTGCCTGATAATAGTTTAGAAAATGTATCATATTTTAAACCCATCAATTTTTCAACAGGCAGCAGCATCACTCACTGTTGGCGTAGGAAGC
>JAUTYZ010441775.1:0-17641 GCA_032273725.1 Panulirus interruptus | reverse complement strand
ATGTTGAATTCAGTTATTGTCATATCTTTTACTATTATATAGTTTCCCTTTTTTTCATTATTCTTTAGATACCAGGAATTGTCATATGGTAACTTTCTTAGCAGACTGCAGGAATCATCATAGGAAGCATGAGTATCTCAGGCTTTTATTTTCTAGATTTAGCACACTTTTTTGTACATATCTTTACATTTTACTTATAATAATGATAAGTATCATTATTGAATTGCCTAATAAGATTCAAATCCACATTTGCTACCCCCACTCTGTTGCCAATGGAGGATCTTAGCATTAGATTTAGGGCTACATATACGTATAAGTTATGCTAGTTCACTTGTTTGAATGTATCCTTTCCTTTTACATGTATATCTTTCATTTCATAAAGGGAAACAGAAAATATGAAAACATTTTTTGTCCATATTGTGAGTGAAAAATTGCAAAGTCATCCAGCATGTAAAGGTTAAGATGTCTATGATAACCATTGTAAAGTCAGTCTCAGTACTTTATAGGTGACACATTAGAAAATGAAAAGCAAAGAATTTCTTTGTAGATTATCTTTCATTCTCGCTGTTGCTACATACGTGTTTAAACTATTATGTGACAAAATGTAATGGATGATGAGAATGCTTAATGAATCTGGACGGTCTGAAGAAAATGCAAAATTATTTATTTACTTCCTTATTAATATTATTTTTCACAACTTCTCATCTTTTAGGTCATGTCAGAAACAGGAAGGCTGAACCTTAAAGGAAAATTTCTCATGACTTTCTACTGTTCCTACTAAAATTAGTAACATGAAAAAGCAGGATGGAAGGATTTCCAGCCTCACCCCCTGTTACCCTTCCTAGTTGCTATCTGACACACAAGAGATACATGAGTATTATTCTTTCACCCCAGTCCCTAGGAATTAATTCAGGAAATACAGTAAGAAAATGATACTAACCAAAGCACTCAAAAATTACTGAAATTTTGTTTACTGTTTGAGTACTGTCAACATGCAACAACTGCCTTTAGAAAACTTCATAAAATATTTTCTGTAGAATATTGTGCCATGCCTACTTTCCACAGTAAAATATCTGTAATACTAAGTCATACAAGAATGGATGCTAAAAACAGAGTGTGACCCTGGAAAAAATATCCCTATTTTGTAGCTTTGCGATACTGTGTTGCAAAAAAATTAAGTACAACATTGAAAATAAGCATATGCCATATGTGATTTTGCTATATTCTAAAAAGTGGTTTCTCTTACCGAGAATAGATTCAAAGTAAAATTTTAGATCTACCACAGACAGCTACTTCTGCTTATGAATAGCTGTAAACCCTCCAAATAATGAGCTTACAAGTTAATTATCAATATTCTGCTTATATCTATAAGATTTTTGAGTATTAAAATTCAACTAGAGCCTCTTCCTTTCTCAAAGCTCTGACATAAATTGAAATTCCTTTAAGGTGTCATCCATTAAAACAAAACGTCCATTTGCATGTACTCCTAAGTTCAAATCACTTCATGTAAAATACAGTGTAGTTAACACTATTGGCCAATGGTTCACCATGCTTAAGCAATCACAAGCAGAGCATTTCCATGGCACTCACATGAGGATCTTCATGGCATTAAGTCATCAGCCACTGCCCAATTCTCAGGTCAAATAAACATTGGTGAACTCTCATTAAGACCATTGGTGCTCTTCTACATAGTTTTCAATGGATATTAACAAGAAAATGGTTACTGGCACCCCTAGGCCTTTTAAAAGTTCAGAATTCTTGATAAAACTAAACATGGTGGTACCATTTGGCAAGTGATGCAAGGATGTAGATTCATTTTGAAATCTTATTCTGGTAATGATGAACAAAAGTAAATGATTTTGCAGTCGAACAAAGATATTAAACAATGTTGTAACAGACTGCAAAGTGCTGTGCCATATAAATTAATCCTTCCCTCCTTACACTTCTACATATATAATTTCTAACTCTGGATGAGATTCTACAGTCCAGAGGCCATGAATTCTAGTGCATTCATTTCTATTGTATCAACTATTCCATCTGTTTTGATTATATTTTTACTTTGTTATTTTCATTTTTACATGTTATTCCTACCTTTTGCTTTTAAAAAACTGAGACCATCCACAAAGGTGAAATATGTAAGAGCAAGAACCACTCTGTCTCCAATTATTCACCTTAAAGAAATTTTTTATATGTCCTAAAGGTTCTAAAGCTTTCTTCCTTGTACCCTGTACAATTATCAAAATTTATTTAACTTACAGAAGTTTGTTGTTGACAAGAAGTGGGTCTCGGACAAGCATGCCAGCCAGTGGATTGGGTTCAAAGTTAGGTCCAAACAAACCCAGGTTTATGACCTAGGAAGATAGATCTTCAATAGTAACAGCAAAAGTAACTCTTAAGAGCATGTGTTGCAGAACAAAGGGTCCAAAACTTTTAAGTAACAAACCCTTTCTCCCATTCCAATGTCTGAAAATTGTCAGGAATCAGTTAGTAGGTTTTGCATATGGGTCACTGTATTTTCATAACAAAATAATTAAAAAGAATGTCTACATTTTCCTTTTCCACAGAAATTATATGAGCTTTGGAAAGAGACACTCGTATAGAATCCTTATACTCACACTCGGGAATACTCACTGACAAGATCCTTGTGTTGAATATATTTAGGTAATGGGGCTCACAATTTAGCACACCCTTTTCTCAATCATTCACTCTCACTTATGCCCACAAACATGTGCAAATGTGTATATAAGTGCATAAAGGCATGCATCCACATACATAAGTTACAAATAATGAAAGCACACTAAGGATTCTACAAAAGAAATGTACAAATTAAATTCTAATGAGATTTTCACCACACACAATTGACTAGGGACACTTAGATCATATGGAGAATGAGAATTGTGAGGATAAGCATAGGTTTTGAAAACAGAAAAAGCTCCATGGTGCTGCAAGCATGAGGTATATTTCCTTGTAATATGTGGGTCGGGACTGTACATACCCCTCAATATTCGGCAAGGAAGCACCAGCCATTGGTCACCCTTTATGGGTCCACCTTCATCCAATCAGCAATTGCCACCAGGCTTATTCATCAACTCATCTCCTGCCTGCTGCTTAAAACTTACTATTTGTAGATTGTGTACACCAACCCGAAGTGGTAACAGGAGATACAAAGAAAATACTTTTCAAAAAGGAATGGAAGGCAGGGAAAGGATAGAAAACCAGGAAAAATTGCTCATAGGACACTGCCTCAAAGAGAAAAGATTTTTCAGTTTTCAAGAAATATAATTCTCTCCTCTGTGGTCTGTTCCACAAGCATAAAAGCATACCCACATGGAGGAGGAGGGTTAGAGAAAAATCTTTTAGATAAGACTAACCCTAAGGCAATAATAAATACCTTTAATGGTGAATAAGAAGACACTAGAAACTGACTGTCCTGAAGAAGGAATCCCCAGAGCCACACAGGACACAGAGTTTGAACTAAATACTGTTTGACAAAGGTGGAAGAAGGGTGCCAAAGACACTTTTACTAGATTTCCTTCAATGAAAGGTTTCTGCGGAAGGCCAAGGTAGAAGACATCTCTTCACATATGTTCTAGCAATAAAGCCAATAAAGGTTGATTTAAATCCACCTAGAGATACATATCTGGCTAATAGGGGTTTTATGGACCAGGCTGCACATTACATATAAAAAGTCCTTTCCACAATCTTAATAATGTTTAAAAAATCAAGTGAATCAATTGGGCACAGAGAATGATGCTCCATTGATGAAAACTTCTAAAAGTGGATGAAAAAAGTTATTTCTAAACTTGATAATCTCATTCCAGGCAATAAAACTTTAGTTTTGGTTAATCTAAACCCATAAAGAGATAATCAGAAAGACATGATCTTCAGTCTAGACATAGCATAAAATTCACTAACTCTCTTCTGAGAAATAAGAAAATGTTGAAAATCTAAACTCCCAGAAAATCTACTAAACTGCAAAGTTGTATGACTTTTGAAAGCTTCCACTTGGCTGCAGGGGAAAGGCAACCAGTCTCTTCCAAAGAAGGACTGGAGAAGTAAATCTCAAATCAGCCTGATAGAAAATCTCAAGCCCAAAGACAGGTTTTTACAAAAAGACTCGGATGAGCTTGAGAGTTGGTCATATACATAGGTGATATTGTTCAGCCCAACCTAATGCAAAGGAAACGTTCAATAAACTATTTACTGCATATATTAGAACTAAATGAGAGTATGCACCTAAAGTTTGATCACCCCACCTGAAGATACATATAGATCTGTTTGATAAGATCCAAGGTGTTACTCTACTATGCCTGCCTGAGGTTACACTGTGAGTAAAGTGTCACCTTTGGCAAGGTTGTATCACTGTAATTTGACAAAACAGAGTACAGTCTTGTTAAAAAGTTTTCACTTCTAAGGAGCCCATCCTGTCCCTGCTACTGAGTGAAGTGCAGCCTTATAGCTGCAGGGGTCCCTGAAGAAAGGGTCCAAAGAATATATAATAATAAAAAAGATAAGGTCCAATGACGGGCAACAGGATGGTACCTAAAAAAAAACCTTAGGTACAAGCTATGGGTAGCAACTATAGATTTTCTAAAACAAGAAGAGAGAAGAAAAATGAGAGGAATTATTCTGACTTACAAGTTTCTGATTTGAAACTGACAATGTTGACAGTGAGCAGTTCTTTGAAGTAAGCAAATGTCATGCTAAAGAAGTGTGCAAGAAAAAAAGTTAACAAATATGAGAAACAGTATATTTCTACAATAAAAGAGTGGTGGATAAATGGAATAAGCTATGTGATGAATGCAAATGCAGAAAGCATATAGGAATTTGACAAATTTATAATAGTTAAGGAAGTTAAAGAAATGGACCTCCACAATTTGTAAAACTCCCTCCACATACTGTACAATTAGGTATTTACACACACACACACACATACAAAATTCCTGAAGCTGGTATTTGATTTCATTTTACAGAATGCTATTCTATCTATTCCACGAATGAAGGATATCCATGCATCTGGTCATAACTGGATGATGAAGAAAAGATCATGATTGCCAAGCAGTCAATGCAAATTTTATATTGGGCATGGTATATGCTTTTGTCACTTTTTTATCTAAATACCTTTGCATTTAATCTCATCTTCCTTGGGAGAATGCAGTCTCATCTAACCCAGGATTGTGAAATGTTTCTTAATTTTGTTTTCAGAAGAAATTCTTAATAGCCATTTACCAGTAATTCCTAGTTTTATGTTAATGGAACTTTTTCCTGAAATGCATTCTCAACTAATATAGTTACTTTCTCTCTTTTAGGTCTTAAAGGTAAAAATGCATACTTTAGGTAATGATTGGGGCACTGCACTAAGGGAATTAAAAGAGTAGGTGGGATTCATTTAAAAAAATACCATATAATATACATTTTATCCAGAATTTCAGTATCAATTCAAGTGTAAAGCTTTTCAAAAGATTACTGTGTTATACAGCAAACTCAACATAACAATGCATCTTTTTTACCACAGGGAATTATTAAAAAATATACTTAATGCCAGGATCTTAGTATAATATCTGTATTAAAAAAGTCTTCAACCATCACTTGAAACCATACCTTGGCTCTAAGCCACAGCTTGTTCTTCCACATCAGTTGGTCTTTTGTAATGTGCCAGCCAGCACGGCATGTTAGCGCCATGGCACGGGTGTCTCGCAGACTTAGGTGAGAGATGACTTCCACACATATTGGGGACTGTTGGCATTAAATGATTCTGTGAGTCCATGTTAAAGAACATGCTGTCATTATATGAAATACAAATGAAGTTAGGTTACTTCTTACAATGACAGCATGTAAGATGAAGGGAGTATACCAATAACAGCACAAAAGATGACATCCTTCTAACACAGCAATGAGTAATTTAACAGCTTCACGTTTGTCAACATTCAAGGAAAAATTGTACCAATGAACAAATATCCTTTTCATAAGATGTTACAAACTGATAAATACAATGTTTACAGCCTTCAAGGAAACTTGCATAAAGATTTTATGAAGAGAGAATACAGATTCCTTCTTACCTCCTATGAGGTGTTACAGAATACGAATGAAATGTGGGGAAATGTCCTTGTACCTTGTAAAGATAAATTTTTAAAATTCTGAGATAATATGGTGAAAGCATTAATTATCAAGAGGGGAAAATATTAGCTTAATTATTGTCCATCTACAGAACCAGCTCTCCTTCATTTCACCTCCAATCCAGTCATGACATTTGCTCTACAGTTATAAAGAATGTCTTGCTTACACATAACTTATCTATCCTCTTTTCAAAAGACTTGACTGACCTGGCCTTGATTATGCAAAGGGGTAAATAGTTACATATATCCACTACTCTGTGACTAAGAGTATATTTTCTAATATTTAACCATGGTCTCTTTATTATGTTCTTTTCATAACATTCTCGGATAAAAAAAGTTCAATCTTGTTCATGATCACATTCTGCATACAAAATCCTATACTTTATAAGTTTTAGTCATACCTCCTCTTAGCCTTTGGTATGACTTTGTGAGTAATTTTAGAGCTTTCAGTCTTTCGTCATACGTCATATAACTAAGCCCTGGCACTAGTTTGATTGTTCTCTTTTGCACATTTTCGATCATGCCTGTATGCTTTTTCCTATATGGAACCCACAGCTGGTTCGTGTATTATAAGTAGGTTATAACTAGATTTGCATATTACAATATAAAACTTATACTGTCGATGTATTCAAAGTTTCTTATTCCTAAATCGGAATTTGCTTCGTTACTTTTTATTTTTTTTATGTGTTGGTAAAAACTTAATGTTTTCTTTTTTCACTTACACATCCTTTTCTGGGTGATCTTTACATCGGTTTAAGACCATGTTCCAGGTACTTAAGATTTACCAATTTTCATATGTATGCACTTTTCAAAACCCAATTTTAGAGTCCAATTATTCATACACTCAGTCTTTTCTTGTAAGAGTGTGCAGTCATTCTAAGGATGTTTCTGGAAAATCTTTGTATTATCTCAATATACGAATAAATTATGGCAAAATAATTATTGCTGTATCCCATCAGCCCTGCACAGTGTCTATTGCAAGACACTTGAGTGAAACACATTAAACTAAAAGAATCATTGACCTGACAAGGAAAATCCCGCCAAAAACACAATGACACTTCAATAACCTTCACCTTAGGAGCACCATGGCTGGAATTAACAGGTGATATAAAATGTTGCAATAGCTTACTGGCAGGTCGAAAAAGCTGAATGATTGTTCTTCCTTTGGCTTAGCTACAACTTGGGTGTAATAGTCATCTTCTGATATGATATCCACACTAGACTGCCTCTTATAAACTACGACAGACGTCATTTTCCTCAGAATGTGTAAAAATAGTTTATCCTAGACGTCATTCCAGACACTCCACCATCATTACCCACGTCAGGGATTGTGTCTATACATTGTTGATAACACATACATTCAGAATTTTCACATTTTAACAAAACATCAATAAATATCCAACGCAAAATAAATTAGCAAATATATTATTTGCAATGGAATGAGTTATCAAAGCAAAAATTATGATTGTAAATATTTATATTAAGAAATTAAATGTACTTGAAAAATGAATGATATGGCGCATGCCTGTGAATACGGGTTGGAAGGTAATGATCTACGTTTTATCTGGAAATGATTAGAACGCTAAAATCTAAGATAGTGAGTTTGATATTCAATAAATATCTTCATGAATTTGCGTATGACATATTTTCCCGCCGCAGGTAAGTGACGTCAGAGCTGAGCATTGTGGGTCCCGTCTCTCTCCACCAACAGGAACAACATGGTGAGTTGTGGAACTCTATCTGCTCATCAAGACTCCGTGTCACACTACCTGTCAGAAATTTTATGTAGAGCCTGTTGTCAATAGAGAGGAGCACTAATGGCTTTACTCCTTTTGACGGGAAGAAGTAATTTTGGGACAGTGGCTTTTTGAAGTATTGTTGTAAACCTGGTGGGTGCGTTGGATCACATGGCAAGCCGTGCCACAGCCAACACCGCTCTAGTTACGGCATCCACTGCTGCTCTACGAGCTATAGAAATGAGCTTATTGTAAATCATTCATATTAACCCATATGTAATAGTAATTTCATTCAGGCAAAGAATGTAAAATAATGGAAGCACTTACTACTACTTGGTACATCACCGACAACAGGATATTACTGAATGGGTCGGATTAAGCATTTAGTAATCGTGTAGGTTAAATGCAAAACCTCATTCACGTTTATCTATAAAATACCAGTATGGAGCGATAATCTCTCGCCTCTGGAATGTCGTATTTTTATCTCATTCAGTATTTTTTTTAAAGAATAAGTAGCCTAGAGGGTAATTAGGGTCATTTAGTTGGTATTGAATGAGGCGATGGTGACCAGGGTTAACATCTGGAAAAGTTTATAGAGTATAAGTAATCACTGGTTCTCCAGCACTATGATCCTTGGGTGTTGACCACATCGAAAGTTAGCATTGGGAAATGGCTACTTATATTTCTGGTGCTTTATATACTTTAATATGATTATATTATTATTTATCATAGTAGTGTGTTGAGGAAACTATGGGGTTAGTGAAAAATAACACATGAAAATCAACAGAACTTATGGAAACTTCATGTAATTTCTCTAACAGTTGCTGTTTATGTATATGTATAATATATTACTGATTGTCAGTTTACTGATAAAACAAATATTCATGTAGATTATTGAAATGAGTGATGACAAAATATATTTTTTGTGTTCTGCATATAATGGTACACTCTTGAGTGGTCTTCCATTTTCGGGAGTCATGCATTAACCTGCAGTTTAACCTTGCTCATAACTTGAAGAAACTTTTAATCGGAGACTCGCGAAACTGTGTACAGTTGTTTCCCAGAACATAGGTAATGAAATGGCATATGACTAAAAATTTGTTTGTATTATGCCTGAATTAATGTACTTAGGCCTTGTATGAAAAGTTTAACCTGGCTCATAGCTTGAAGAAAATTCCACGTTTTGTCTTGGAACTTAAGATGTATTTTTATGGTATTTTCCAAGTTGTATCCTCACTCATTGTATGTCACTTCTAATATTTTTGCTGCAGTGCAGTTGTTCCATTCCATGGAATGTCCTTTTTGTCTTAGAAGACTCAAGAAAAAAAGAACTAGAATTTGCTTTTAATAACAATAGGATAAAAAAAAATACGTTATGCCCGTTAACCCAACACAGCATAGATACCATGTGCTTCAATGCCCCCTATCATCAATTTGCATACTTTACCTCATCATTATTTCTTCCTTCTCCATACATGTAGCACAGATAATGTACCATAACATCTCTTGTATCAATTATTCTTTCTCACCCTTTTACTGCTATGCCAAAATTGTCATTTATATGCATTATTAGGACTACTCTGTGATACCCCCCTGGTCCATATCACATGCAGTTTATCAAAATGTATTTGATGCATATGTTTTCACTCCAGTCATGAAAGATTTAAATCTAGTCTTCATCATCACTGTTTGATTGTGAAAGATTTAAATCTTGCCTTAATCATTACTAGTTAATAATTAAAGATGTAAATCTTTTATTTATCCTAGTATAAAAATTCTGATTTTCACAGACGAAGGGTACATCATCCTTCGGAAAGCGGCACAACAAGACGCACACACTGTGTCGTCGTTGTGGCCGGTCATCTTACCACATCCAGAAGAAGAGGTGTGCCCAGTGTGGTTATCCAAGCAAAAAGACTAGGCACTGTAAGTACGAATTTATTATTTCAGAGTTCTCTTGGTTATGTTGTGTAACCTAGGTCATACCTAGACATCTTAACCAGTCACATGCATTTTTGTTATCTGCAAAGCATGGCAAACGGGGATTACTTTGTCCATTGTCGGGAGTTACGCTTTAACCTGTATCTTAACCATGGGCATGACTTGGAAAGCCGACGTTAGATACTTTTGAAACGTATATTTTTGTTTCCCAATGCCTAACCGAGAATAAAATGTGTGCAGCTCTACAGAATTCTTCAGTCACCCTTTTCACCACAGATAGATACAGATCCATTCAGAACCCTCCTGTCAATTTGAATTGACAATCACACCCACTCAACAATGCACCTTTCTATTCTGAGCATCACATCACACAGACAAGCTTAATGCCCTCACACCTTTAGCTTTCACCAGTTTTAGACAAGGAAAAGAATATCTTAGTATTGTTGGTGATAGCTTAAAAAATTGCCGAGCGGAATTACATTTTCTCATGTAAACAGATGTTCCACTCCCCTTGAAACAGTCTCCTCTGCCTGCTCATCCACCCTGTCAAAGCAGAAACTGTGTAGCATAACTGCAAACCACACAAAATACAGCACTTGGAATGATCACTGGCTGCTTTACAACCATAAATACTCACCTACTACACAACAAAACAAAGATATACAAGCTCTCTTCCAATATGCTTGGCACCCAATTCTTTACAACAGCCCCATAACCCTTCCCATCTAAATGACTCTATAGTAAACCTCTAACCCCCAAGTAGAAATAACAAGCATACCTTACACTGCAGCAAACTGTATTCACAGACCCTTCCATCCCCAGGAGAGACAACACTGATTAAAAATACATCGAAATGACCCAGCAATCCCTAAACAACCACTCCTCCAGCATTGTCTTTAACACCACCCCACCGAACATACACCATTCCGAAACCACACTCTCCAGACATGTACAAAATATATTTATATGTAGATTAAGGACAAGGGTAGACATGATTTTAACTTTGAAGTAGATGGAAGGAAGGTTAAGGGGAGGCATGATGTAAAATTTGTAAATCCCACAGTAAAATTTATTGAATAGGAGTGCTTAGTTACATTGTGTGACTGATTATGTTGAAGAAAGTATGAAATAAGTCAAGAGGAGAACCAGAAAAGATGTTAAAAAAAACTTTGTTCACTCAATAAACATTGTCAAACAGTGATTGCTTGACTTAGTGAAACATGTACATCCTTGCTAACATAAGCACTCCCAAATTTTTCGACTCATCAACTGTTGACCCCTTACCTACTCACTTAGGTTTAACCATGTGAACCACAATTTTTTAAGTTTAAAGAATTTGTATAACCATACAGTTTTAAAGATTTATTTCATCTAATACCATCACTCATAAAGTGTAGAATTTTTTAGAAGTTTCAGCACAGTGCACTAAAAAGTGCAAGAGTACGGCATAAGCATCGAGTTGCCTCTGTACATGCTGTGTTATTTGTTTCACTTGCACTGAAAAATTGAGTCATGATTATTATAATTTATCTTAAAATGACGAATCTGTTCTTGCTTGTAATTCATTGATAATCCTTACATAACAAAATTTTGAAACTCAAATTACCAGCCACACACATCAGTTGCATTGTTGTCAAGGTCAGATGGCCTCAATGCCTCCTCTTGTGCCAGAAACATCTCTCCCTGCCTTGTTTTGGTAACTTTCAATGCTGGAAGAGTCACTGTCCATATTATCTGATGTGTGATCATCCTCATCATAGTGTTCAGGATCATCTGCTGGGTCCCCTAAAGCTAGATAAAAGCTGCTCAGTTTCCTTCATAGAAAACTCAGGAGAATGTGATGCCATTGGAATGGCTTGAGGATAACTGACTATATGTATAAAATATAGCTCCATGCCACCTCTTCGACCACCCAGGCTTGGCAGGCAGTCATGAAATTGAGGCGGAAAACTCTGTGCTTAGGATTACGTCAAGAGGAGTTTTTCACTTTGCATAAATATCTGTCTAGTGGAGTTTCTCACCTTGCACAAATATTCATCTAGAGTAGCTGAGGGGTTAAACTATGACATACATCCATATAAGCACCTGATCAGCTACAACATGTATCACTTGAGAAACTACTTCCACACCTCCATGTTAAGTTGCATGCCGAGTGCAGCATTCATAATCTTCAGGACTCCACCACAGCAAAGCAAAGGTGGATGAAGGATGTAGCATTTTTTGTATTTCTACATGCACATCATGAATTTTATAAGAATGTATTTTTTTTTCTGCCAAGTGCAGCATTCTTAAACTTCAACACCCCACCGCAACAAAACAAAGGTAGATGAAGGATTGATTTTTTCATTTTTCGTTCTTTTGCCACACATTTTATTGTACAAATTAGTTACATTCCTTAAACACTACTGCACTTAGTCCACACTGCCATTTATTGTAGTACAAACAATGTGTCATAAAAGCCTCTAATGTCTCTCAGAAATCATAACACGCATTATATAGTTATAGCTGACCTAAAACTCTTCCTATTAGTTTGATCATATGCATGTTTTTTCTTTTTCTCATGAACTTTCTTCACTACCTGTTCAGGTGCAAAATTCTGAGTTTACTAAAAATCCACCTCGTCTTTCACTTACGAGGGGTTCACTGATTCTTTTAACATATACTGTGCCATGCCAACAGCACTAAGATGAGTTACTCCTTTGTAAATATTTCAATAAATTTGGTCTTTGTCCAGGCATCAGGCAAATGACCATTCTTCCTTACATAAAATGCCAAATACATTTATCAGCTGTTTCATTGCCATTGTTCACTAACTTGATTAGTGAACTTGACTTCACATTCTGCCACATTTATATACCCCCTCGTTTTACACTGCATGTTTCTCAAATACTCCTTGGTAATATATTCCTCTTTTTACATCTGTTCTTTTTTTCCTTCCTACAGACCCCATTATACCAATAACCATATCTCATTGCTAAATAGTTCCATCTCATACAACCTTTAAACTTTGTCTCAAGCAGTCTTTAGGACCTGCATCATACTCTCTTCTATCTCTGGCAAACCTGCCATTTACATATTTTTACCTACTCTTTATACAAGATCCCAATGGGCTCCCCCCCATTACTGATTTTGCTCAGTATTCTTTACTATTCCAGTTTTAAGTTAATTCCCCATGATAAATTGAAACTGTTGAACATCTAGTTACATCTGTGGCTGATTGGAAAACTAGTGATATCAGCTTACTGCATTTATGTGTCATTGTAAGATTTGCTCTTCGTATGATTTGTATTTGGCATTTTCCACTTGTATGTTAACATATTTGCTTGTCCTGTTTATAGGACCAATTTTGATTTTATTTCATAATGGCAAAGAACCTGGGTCAGAGGTAGCTGTCTTTTCTTTTTGCCTCTAACACATGAACTACTGGCATTCTGTTCACTGACGTACAATCTCTTCTTGTCTTACGTAACACTTGACCACTTTACTCACACAGCTCATTCTTCATAACTCTAGATTTTCATGCGGTGAGCACTATGTGCTAGCCCTCCCTTTTGGCAAAATGGTAGGAGCAGTAGATAAAAGTAGTAGGTAGGAACATTTAGGCAGGAGCATTAGGTAGAAGTAGTTGGAAGGAGCATTAGATAGAAATAGTCAGTAGGAACATTAGGTAGGAGCCTCAGCAGACACTGCGCTAGAGTTGCCCTCTGCCAGTGGCCTGTTAAGAGTGAGGCACTAAAGGTTAAGAAGCAGCACTGGAGTTCACTAGTTATGGAGACTCTATTGCCGTGGCCACCCCTTTGAGGGAGTTCCAATTGTAACAGGCGTCACAGATATAGGTAGATAGATGGCAAAGAAGTTGAAACTTCATTCTGTTGAAAATCATGTCATCACCTTAGGTATGTTGTAAGACTTTAAAGACATATCATTTGTAACACACATGATATCTGGTATCACTGTTAATGATGAGATTCTGTGGTTTTCATTTAAAGAATAACATAAGAAAGAGTTCTCTAGAGGATTAGTGCTTGTTTTAGTAGTTTTGCACTATTCATTCCAACCCTTTCCTAGAGCAGAAAGTATGGACATTGTTATTATCCTTTTCATAGTCTGCTGTTCTAAGGAAAGCATGGAAAGGTTTGAGAAGGCATTATTTGCATCGGGCTATTATTGACTTGTACTGGTTTCTTAATGTTGAGCTCATCTCATAATGAGGTTCGTTTAGAAGGTTTTGTTTCATTGTTAGATTGCTATTTAACTGGATATTTAAGTAGATTTTTCATTCCTTTCCTTTTTTAGTTTTCTTGTTTCTTCATACTAATATGTGTTTGCTGGATGTTGAAAGTAGATATGCATTTTTTTTTATCACTCAAAAGGAAATTTTGTTTGTGCAACTTGACCATAAGTTCACTTTTTATCCCACCCATACTTTTTTTTTATGGTGATGCTTGGTTTGGCATTAGGTGTACTGTTTTGACCATGCTCGTCTTTACTTTGGCATAATAGTGCCAGAATGATGCAAGATAGCTTATTGGCAAATTTCATTTTTGCCATGTATGAAAATAGGAAATTTTGTCCTCTGGCTGGTTCTGTTATTTGCAGGCTATGGTCAAGCCTGTTCTAGTCTGAAACCTACTGTCTTCTGCATGTTCATCTGCTTTATTTCCAGAGAAGCGCTTTGCTAATATTTTATTTCATATTTCTAAAGTGTAGTAGGCTTAAAATTTATCGCGGGGTCATATTTGAGGCATGACAAGGTTCTGAGAGCAAGTTTTTATGTGCCTCATTTCAAATAACTTAAGGCTTTCAGTATTAACGCTAATACCACAGCATCAGAAGGTTTTAGTGGCCGATTTGTTTACTGTGTAGTAGGTAGTGTATGATACAGAATTTCAGAAAAATGGCTTTCCAAGGAAGAATCTAAAGACAGTCATTTGAATTTCTACGAATTTGGTATTTGCAGCATTCGTCCTTGTATTAGGAATGAATGACGAAGCAGAAGCGTTCTACCCGGGATGTTAGTATATCAAGAGTTAGGCCTAAGCAGCAGTTAATGAGAGAAAAACTGGGAATGCGGATTGTTTTTGGAGTATCTTAAGATTAGAGCATTCTTCACAGTCTTGGTTTGAAGGTGCTTCTAGGATTACTGTGCAGATGAGAATGATAGTTTGGTAGGTGTGAAGACATTTGATGCTAGCCCGTGTTAACGGGCGCGTATCCAGGAGTTGGTCAAGGGACTTGGAGCGAATTATGAAATCGCCAAAACAATGATGAAAAGCTCATAACGACTGCTATGTAAAAATACTAAAGTTGTTTTAGGGAAGTTATTGCCCAAGAGTTATTTGGGTGTTAAATTCAGTCACTTATATTATGCGTCATGTAATTGTATTCTGTCGAAGAGAAATAAATTTGAGATGGGCGACCAGTTTTGAACGAAACTATTTGATATGAAATGTGCTTTTGTTGGTAAATTGATATTATAGACATGGTTCATTATTCTGAGAAGGTGGGCAAACTGACTAGTTTTTTTATTTATCATATACTGGTAGTCGTACTGATAAACGTCAGTCAGCAAATATTCATATGCATCCCGTATGACCAAAGTGAACAAAGTGGAATTCTGGCTTCTGAACAGCACTTCATAACATCGCTGAGGGTGATGCTTTCCTCCAGTGACAAGCTGTATGTTCGACATGGAAGGGAAAGCCAATGTTGAACCGCGACTTTCAATAGCTTTGCGCCATTTAAGATGAACATTTGCCTTATTTGTGAGTGTATTTTCAGACTTCGTGCATTATCATGAGGCAAGACAGCCTGGTTTTTATTTTGTATGTGAATTTAAGTTGTAATGAATATAACAGGCGTAATAAATGTCTTTTTCCTCAGATAATTGGTCTGTCAAAGCTATCCGAAGGAAGACTACTGGCACTGGACGTATGCGCCACCTTAAAGTTGTGCATAGACGATTCAGGTTTGTTTATTAAGTGCTTTTCTAATTGTATTAAACTACTTGTAGTCATTTTATAGATTTTTTTATGTATACGAACTATGTGATTTTTATGAATATATTAATGAATATACATGAATTTTTGTTTCCAGGAATGGCTTCCGTGAAGGCACCAGGGCAAAGCCTAAGAAGGCCACCGCGTAGTGATGTAAACTTCAATAAAGATGATGATTAAATGTATTTCCCTTACCCATTCTCACTTTTGAATGAAAGCTTTGAGGAAAGAATGATTTGAATGTGTTGAAGTTAGGGTAAGGTTACTCTGCTTAGGTAGACCAGCACTTTATTCCATATGACTGCAGGATTTCTCTGGACAAGTTTCGTGTTATAGGTTACTTTACCTGTGTACGGTTGACAATTTTCATCTTTGATCAATGGGAAAAAAGTGGTAAGAGTTTAAGGGGATTTTTATAATTGCATCCGTCTTCCCATCTTTCACCCGTTTTCTATTTTGAGGCATTCAGAGAAAACGTGAGCATCGATTGTTTTGATTAGATCCTGATAGATGGCAGCAGTAATGATCACGAATACTAGCAGTGTTTATCCCGAGATGTCAACCTCCATTATGGACTAATAACTATCTGCACAAGGTCAGTATCGAACAGTGAAAGAGACCTTGCTGAATATTAAAATGGCCTCGAAAAATTGAGTGAAAAATTGGATATAAGAGAGCAGCGGTTGTGCTGGTGGCTGTCGTCGGTGTTTGTTTATTTTGTGCCTTTTTGTTGAGTATGTGACAAGCCAGTGGGGGGGCCTGTTGGTTGGCTGACGGGATTACTGCTGGAAAAGTCTGCCAATAATGTGCTGTGAATAATGCTCATATTTATCTGTGTGGGGGAACACTGCAAAATCCGCGTTACGTGTGATCGTATGATGGAAGAGGATATAACTCATTTGTAAGCATTGTTAAACAGCAGTGCTTTGTGGCAGTCTCCAATGTGCACAGACCGACAAAATGAGTAGACCAGAAGTGAAATATAAGTAGCACTTGATTATTAGTGCACTACCAACAACGAAGCAAACAGTGAGTAGGTGTCAAAGTGTTCTTGTTGGTGTAGTTACCAACCTTTGTCTTGCAATATTGTATCAACTTAAGGGAAGGGAAGACCTGATAGCAGTACTATCAACGTAGGATGGTTTTGGAGTTCTGGGATAGCTACTGGTAGGAATGCTTTTGAAGCTGCTTTTGATTATCAAGAAATGACAAGCTTTAAAGCTTAATTTCTTAATGTAACAGAAGTAAATAGTGGCCCATAGCATGTGCCTTGTATGATAATTATGAATTTTTTGGTATTACATATTGTTGATTTTGCTGGATGCATGTAAGAATGATCAAGCTGGGAGTGGAAAATTAATAGTACTTTAGAAATACATAAGATGAGGGTCATTAACATTAGGAATTGTTCAGTACTTTTAACTCAATGATTGCTTTTTCATGAAAAGATTAAAATTATACCATTTCCTGTGAAACTACCATAACTAAAGATGTCTGAAGCCATTTAGTAAAAGAAACATACCTAATAGTAGTAGCTTATGGATGATCTAACATGAAAGGTGATTACTTGTTGAAATTCAGAGTGCTTGCATAGATTGAACTACTACACTGTACATTGCATAAAGAGTTCTAGTGTTACTCAGGACCCTGTTGAAGGCTACTGCAGCCTAAGGATGTGCTACTTCAAATATCAGGGAAATATATATGCTCCTTTGGAGTGAGAAGTTCTTTAACAAGATGCTACTCCCAGTGATACAGACTTGCCAAAGGTAACATTTCACTTGTGCCACATCAAATGCCTCACTCCAAGTGTGTCCACATTTTCCTGCTTCTGGAACTAGTGCAGCCT
>JAUTYZ010437348.1:2930-15226 GCA_032273725.1 Panulirus interruptus | reverse complement strand
TATCCATCCATATATATATATATGATAATGCTGTTGTTAATGATTATGAATCTGACACAATTAAGTTTTCAGTTTTGTCAAATTAATAGCATTGTGTTCCTCCAGCTGCATCATAAAACAGAAGTATCAGTTTCTAGCTTTCCATAGCAACAAACATCCCATCCATAATGTAATGTTATTCCAAATCGTTACATTATTTTGCTCTCGAGTATTCCTGCTGTTCCGCGACTATACTTTTTTGCCTGTGGAGACCAATGTTCTCCATGAGTCCTAAGTTGTACGACAGGACAATGGTGTAGTGTGGCATCAGTGTTCTGTTTGCTTCCATCAGTGTGCTATAACTATAGCAAATGTTGTGCTGGGAGTATGTAAATCATCATTTTTCATGTGATGATCACTGTTGTAAGGAAGAATACCCTAACTGTGGACAGTGTTGAATTTGGGGACCACTTCAGTGTGATTTTGATAGTGTTGTATGTAGGGACCGATGTGAGGTCCCTGCATACTGGGACCCCATGTGTTGGGATCGCATTGATGGAACACTGTTAACTGTGGCTGCCACTTCTATATGTTGAGAACATGTGATACGGTAGACAACTTTCGTATATGCGACGAGTGTTGTATATTGTGAAGAGACAGGTTTATGGAAAGCTTTAAATAATATCAGTGCTGTGCTTGAGGACCAGTGTTTAGTGAGAGAGTTAGTGTTGCATCTAAGAACTAATACTGCAAATGGGAGCTGGTGTTGCACATAAGAACCAGTGTTGCATGTAAGAACCAGTGTTACTTATGAAAACCAGTTTTGCGCATGGGATCCAGTGTTGTGTGTGGTAACCAATGATGGATATAGGAATCAGTGTTATAGGTGGAGACCCAGTGTTGCATGTGGGACCCAGTGTTGCATGTGGGAACCAGTGTTGCATGTGGGAACCAGTGTTGCATGTGGGAAGAAGTATCACAAGCAAGACCTACGCACACCGTACTCTGCCTCTAGCCGAAGTAGTCTCTCCTGTGGGTACAAAAATAGTTGCTCCTGTGGGTACAGACTCTTCAGCATTCTTTGAGAAGTTATTTACAAAGAATTACATCATAAACCCTGCGTTTAGAGCAACTAATTTAGATGAAGACAAAAAATTACCCGCCAATAAGCATTTTTTTTTCCTTTTATGACACACCAGTTCATTAATTTTTCGTCCCCTTGTGGCAGAGTATTCTGGGGAAACACATTTGGAGCATAAATGTAATTCTGAAAACTCGAGGCCACATTAACTCATTTCCTTTGAGTGACGCGCAATTTAGCACGAGCGCGTGTTGGTAATTACACGATGATTTTCAGGGCGTGTTTAGTGATGTATTGGTACATATCATGAAAGTTTTATCTAAACGTTAAAACAAGGGAATGTGACGTTTCGTGTTGATAAACATTCTTTAGGAAACATCCTTTTTCTTAGTCGTGCAGTGTTTCTTCACAGGCTGAGGCTGCTTTATATAATCTACCAACGCAATTCTTTCTTTTTCTTAAGTTCATATGATTATAAATCACATTCATCTTGTTATCAAGTCTGTATATTACTTTCTCAACATATACTGGTGTTGTCAAGTTTCGCTTAAAGTTAATGGCGGAAACTAAACACATGAAATTAAATGATGCCATATTATTCCCGTCATTTTAGGAATTTATGAATGGATTTGGGTCTATTGTGCATATTTTTCCATTTAATGAATTATTTTTGCTATCAAAATACATCTTGAATATGTTAAACATGTGCAAGTGTTTCTAAACATAATCATTTGCTTTCTTTCGAAATGCAAACGTGTTACTGATAGTCCAATACGTCGGTTGGCTGTCTCATCAAGTGAGCTGAAATCAATGCAGGTGACCCCTTATCAGAGTCGAGTGCTAAGTCACTGGAGAGTATCAATTTATTCTGTGGAGACTGGGCTGAACTTGATAAGACGACAGATGTGTTGAGAACAGTAAAATTACCTGACATTTTCTGGTTAAACGAGACACCATTACCACAAAGGGCGTTGTCAAGCTCTGTGCCATTAGGGTCCTCTTACTCGAGCCCAGAAGAATGAAAAGCATATGACTTCTTCAGCAGCAGATAAGGAGCAAGGAGGCCGGGTATAAAACCCTCATCATATAAAATACAAGAAAAACACTCGACCAGGGAAACTGTATGTTCTGTTAGACTACCGAAACACCTGCTCTACACACACAGTGTTACCTCTTGTGACTTGGTGAAAGAGTTTTTAACACTTAAGGCATCAGATAAAAGTGAGGAAAGTTGGACTAGCCTTGCTTTTCTTTATAATGACAAAGATGTCCTTGTACAAAATACGAAGCATCACATTATCTGTTTAAAGAAAGGAGAAACGAGTTATCGAAATCATCTGAAAACAATAGTGGATGTTCTTTTAGAGAGCTAAGGTAGACATTATTAGCACCAAAGAGCAAAGACTGCTTAAGTTGCCTCCAACTGATTCCACACACATCCAAAACGCATCACAAAATCTATGTCCACAACATCCATCTCCTACATTCTACTGACTGAGAGTCAGTGGATGACCGACTCAGGTCGTCTTACTGTGTTGGTGCTCTGGCTCCTAAGGCTCTGCTAGAGCTTATGATATGTAAAAGTAAGGCTGATTATACTAGAACATCATGTGGGTGCCGAAAAGATCACATGTCTTAGAGAGTACCCTTTGTAAGTGTGGGGGTGCATGGTAAAAAATAATGCCTGATAAATCTTTAGAAACAGACGAGACTGAATAGTATGTTTATGAGTACCTGCTGCGGAATCTTGGAGTATCACCTTGCGGTCTAACAAGGGATCTACTATTTTCATATCAACATAGAAATAAATAAATTTGGACCATGATCCACATTTTGGAGGTTTCATAAATGCAAGTGCATGTCCTGCCCTGTATAGCAGTTGATGTGTCTGTTTTATATACCCAATCTTGTTCGACTGGCATTCTTATGTACGTTAAAGCCTAATTTCAAAGAAGAGAAGAAAACACTATAAACCTTGTTTTCATTCCTTTAGTATTATAGTAAATATCTTTCAAGAACATAATTGTGAACTTTTGGACTTTCTTTACAAATGCTGTGAAATATTGTGATTTTATAATGAAAATGGTATCTAAAAAGCTGTCCTATTCCTTGGAATGCTGAAAAATGCAAAAACAATGAAAGAAACAGATTTGACAAAATCTCCAAAGTGAATGGCAAGTGCTGCCAGAGTACCTCTTGTGGGTCTAACGATAATCACATTTTCTGTCTTAGGAGTTAAGCGTTTTCCAGATAGTTTTGAGTGGTAAGCTTCACCGTACGAAATGTATCACCATAATTTTGAAACTTCTGAAGGAATACATCTCTTAAAGTATAGCTCAGAACTGACACGAACCATATCTTGAAACAAGAGCACCTCCTTCAACACTACTGACGATGGAAGGAAATAGAAGACAGACATATCACAATAAATCTTTGCTCTTTTCACATATTTTCTGCGACGCCATTGATATTCGATGATGGAGGTTATAAGTCTTTCCTGCTGATGTGGTCGCTGCTGAGAATTATGAATTGGTGTGAGAGATGGAGAGCTATACTAAAAATTAAAGATGCGAACGTCGGGCAAACAGGCGTTTTCTATCCCACTGAGGAATTATATTAGTGGGAGGCCGTCGCCAAGCTATTTCCGTTCCTTGTTGCTAATCTTAACTTACTGCGATTAACAGGGGTTAATGAGTATAACTACTGGAAAAGCCATTACGGAGTGGTTGATGAAACCCTATTCTATCCAGCCAAAAATGATCATGTAAGTGCGTTGCATTAATTAATCTCAGCCTGTCAGGAAATGTGATGGAAATGAAAATTAGTTCATATCTCATCAGACACTTTATTGGGAATTAATTCGTGTTCAGTAAAACTGATAGTCAGACCAACAACTTAGATTAAGTTTTTGAGATCAAAGCAGGTGATTATATTAGATTTAATTCTAGCGAACATGGTAGGTGCTGTCCAAATTATAATTGCTCATGCTCATGTTACAAGTCTCTTTGTGCTTAACAAGACATCATTCAATAATGTTTCTATTTATACAGGAAATTACACGATATAGAGGACGAAGCATTCGTCCTAAACAAGGCATTAGAAACCTCTCCTGTTCTCACCGTACATCTATGTTGTTTAGGAGCAAGATCCTTACCAGTCTGTCCCAGAGGACGTTTCCTTTTCCTTGCAAAGTACTTTGTAAATACAGAAACAAAAATTGCCTGCTAAAGTTACAGATTATTATAATCTTCACAGTACATGTATGGTTGAAGGTTACATACACGTTCCTGGGTTTTGGTAGCTGGGGAATTGGGGTAAGACTATCACGAAAAGGCAGAACTAAAAGATTTTTTGTATCATAAGGGAGCTTATAGTGAACTCTACAGAATTATTCCTTGCCTGATTAAGAAATTTATCAATAAGCGGTCTAAGATACTTTGACTTCATTATCATATATATTCTCAAATTCCCCATCCATGAATACAGGACCACATACTACCACATAGCCTAAGAGCACGCGGGAGAAGTGATGATAATGTTGATCGTCTGACTCTACCACGGTGTGCAGAACAATGACAGATATATGAACAAACGTATGTGGGTTCTCTGCAAACAGTGAGCGTAAAAGTGTTGCCTACTCTGTGAGTCCAGCGCTCAAGGAATGATGACTTACAGTCACTTTCCATTTTCGTAGTAAATTTGACGGAAGGAACTTTAACATAAAACAAGGGGAGAAATGTTTCCAGATTCTCACTAGTTGGCCAGAGACAGTGCATCATCTGCATATCTGAACCAGACATTATTAATGGGTAGAATAATCTTAAGTAATCTTGTCTCAGATAATCCGCGTAAAGATTACTCAACACTGGTGAGAATGGATTATCCATCCCCAAGCCAAACTAGGACACTGTAAGTAAGCATTGTAGTTACTTCCTCTCATATCCCGAGCTGCATTGGATAAACGAGATATTGCAATATACAACAAACGTTCAGGCGGATCCGTGGTTTATATTTCAATTGAAATGTGTCTGGGCAAAACTGACGCCTGAAATTCATTTTACTTCATACAAAATATTCTTAATTTGCGTGGCTCAAATATTTGTTATTCGTTGAATATAACAGATGCAGGTGAAACCCGAGCGACTAGTGTCTCAAGTACGTAAAAAAATCTCTCGGTGAAATGCTCTTCGTAATTGTCAGCCGGCATCCAGATTTTCAGAATGCTCTCCGTTACAAATGTAAAGGTTTGAGAAACAACTTCTTTATGGAGAATATTCTGTAATGGTACTGTAGGATATATGCGACGCAATATTCTTCGGTACGATATACGTACATTTACTAAAACGAGTAACCCAAAACCCCCTTTTTTTCTGTTGAAAATCTGCAACAACTCCATTCTTTGGCTATTGTCAGTTGTCAACAGTTCTAGGCAAATAATTTGTACTGTAACAGATAAAGAAAAGCCATATATATATTTTACATATACGCGCTATCGTCAAGTTCCCCGTATAATTCCTCACGAATACCTTTCGTAATTGGGAAATGGTGGCTTTTCCCAGGCTACGGATTAACAGCAATCTAAATTTGGGACGACAATTCCATAGTAAGTCTTCAGTCCCATACTGGGAATATGTCATTTTGACGCAGCAAATCCAGCTCAGGTTTGAAGTCATCCATTTGGTTTTGAAGCGCAAACCATAAAAGCTGGTAACAAAAAATTCCTTTTGTTCCTTGAGATTTTTAAAAGCACTTTTGAATTTCACATTATACCCTCCGTGATGTGTCATCTCTGCAGGTTTGCTTATATTACGTCTATGCAAAAGGTTGGTCTCTCGTCACAGAACGAATAAGACTTAAGAATTTCCTCAATTCTCATAATAATTTGCATTCAGTGACTCCCTTTAAGAGCTAGGTGTCCATTTTTTTTTCCTTATTAGATGTACAGCAAACAGTATACTATAATAAAAGGAAATTCCTACGATGACTGGACGTTCTCCAAGTCGCAAAGAATCATCAGTCACTTGAGTATATGGATCTTTAATAATTTCAATGCAATTCAGTCAATCTACACACTGGCTAACAAACAGCTACCTGACATTTTAGGGGAAAGGTTATTTTCTCAGACACTCGTGTACAACCTGACTAACTATAGAGTACATTTCCTTCAGTACAGTTGTGTCCTCCCACGACTCAGGGTCAGTGTCCATAAGACTGACAATGGACCGAGGTAATATCTTCGCGTTTCTTCTGCAGTTATTACGGGGATCGTATTGCTGACACTCGCCATTATTATAAACGCCAAAATTTCTATCGACAGCCGACTCACTTCTTGAAGAAAGACATTAATCATATCAACTCTCCCCCCCCCAAAAAAAAAAGGAGATTTTTCAGGAAATCCTTACCCATTAACTTGATTTATGCATGTGACTGGAAATATAGCACAGTCATCAAACCACCTCACTTATGATTTATCTTAATGTTATTATCATATCAACAATTCTGAAGACTAAGCCTCGTGTGACAACCGACCTGGTTGACTCGAATAAAAAAGATAAACCATCTCATTTACGTATAGGTTTCATTGTTACCAACATCATATAAGCCTCATTTTTTTCTAAAATTCGACCAATCAGCAGCACTCCTGGAAGGTAAGCATTGTTTGTTTTGCACATTACTTACCCAGACTTACCCAGATTCTTATCTCAAACGTCTACAGCACATACTGACGTATACTGACGTATTAACCTTCTATCTTGAGTTGTCGAATAAACATACACACACACACACACACACATACACACACACACACACACACACACACGCGCGCGCGCGCGCGCGCAAAGACAGAACGAGCAATGTGAAGCAATTCCAAAGAAAGGAACGTATAGCTGGGAGACAAAGAAGACGGAAGAGGGTAATGACCATAAGTCTCGAACCAAAGAAGAAAAAGTTTTGTGCAGAAGTTGTCCAGTGAACAATGTATTTCGTGATGGACCAGAGACTTTACACTACGATAGAGACAAACATAAGACTTGATGGGAAAAGATAGAGATCAGTGATAAGGTAATCCAACTCGTTATGCCGTAAAGTGTTAGGTATTGTTCGTCCATCTAGGTTTTTTTTTTCTCTTAGTTGTTTGCCTAGCTCGTCTACGTCATACCCAAAAATCAGTTCTCACATTACACATCTATTCCACGAATGTTTACGTATATCTATCTATCCACGCATCTGTCTCGCGAAGGACTGGTGTCATCTGTCTATGAGTCCTGTATCTGTAACTCAGTGCCCATTTTCACTGGGGGAGAGGGTCTCGGAACAAGCTGCATACATACGTACGTGCCCGTTTTGTGCGGAATTAAATTTGCAGGCCTGAGGGGAGAGACCTCAGCTCTAGTCCCCTCGTCTGGAAAACTGGAAAAAAAACGGTCCAGCGACAACCAACTTCCCTGAAACATCTAAATGCGTTCGTCAGCATTATTCTAACTCCGGCCGGGGTATCTCATTCGTTGGAAACCTGCTACCGTGTGGATTAATCCAACAAGGAATTCTGATGATGATATGAGTAATCGATTAATTGGCGACGCTTTTTAATGACTATGATTATAGCATTTATCTGAAAAACAGTCTTCCTAATTGAGCTCTTCCTCTAGTCGTACAGTTTTGTATCAAGAAAGATGCACCTGCAGGGTTGTGGATATTCTTCACTATATTTTTTATTCCTCTTACACTGAGACGCGGGCCACATGCATAATAAAAGTGTTTGTGGTCTTAAAATTATCTTCAACACCTTGAAGAAGGTTTATTTTGGTTGGTTAGAATGTAGATAGCTCGACGTTGACGGCCTTAAATGACCCAAGCAGTTGATAGGCCTATATAGCCCAAACAACCAACCAACCAATTGATAGTCTGAGTGCTTGATAGTCTTTATAGACCACTTGCAGTAAGTCTATCAGGAAATCACAACCTTTCTGCAATGCAGTGGATTCTATGTGGAGTTTCATGTGTCTCTTTATTGTGATATCTAATGGTGCATTTAGCATTATCTGCTTCACATCTGATGCACAGATATCTTTGCATATCTCATAACAATACATATTTTCAGTCTTGTGGAATTAGGATTGATGGTGACGCAATTACATTAACTTTTCCTGTATTTACCTTTGAGTAAAATGTCGACAGCGTGTACACATATACGTTACCAGAAATTGTTTTATCTCGAAAAAAATTACTCGAAAAACAAATCCTAAATACTTATAACACAACGCCAAAACAATCAATATAAACACTCAAAATGCACGACAATAAATTCATAATAATAATCTTTTAAAGGAAAAAAAAAACATTGTAAATCCTGCTCACTTGATCTCCATATTAAGCCCAAAAGCTTCAATAAATTGCGAATATTTGTCCCGTAAATCTACCAAATGAACCATAACAAGCGGGCGGGTAAACACATAAAAACGATGGTAGCAGTTTATCCCGTCCCTGAACTTCATTAGGCAATGTAATGAGATGTTAAGTAAACATTTTCTATATATAATCCTAGTTTAATAGAGATTCAGGGCCGTAGCCTATGCTCAGACACTGGGCGCTACACGTAGCGGGGTAGGATATATGTACAATCGTAACTCCATTTAGTTAATCTGAATTTCAATATAACTCCGTTCTCTCTTCTTCTTTCTTTTTAATTTGACTGCATGATATGTATTGAGATCGAAATGCGACTGCAGGTCCTTCTTCAATGAAAACTGTGACTTCTTTCAGTCTGTTTCCTAAATAGACGTTTTTATGGGGTACATAGTCGCCGTATCTTGAGTCTATGGGGAGGAGGGGGATTGTTTCACTGACATTAAAGCTAGTTTCATATGCTTCATCGTGCGGTTTTAGCGCTCTGTGTCCGGTGGCTCTTCCGGACACAAGAGTACCGGATCTGCATGGATTCAAAACGCTTACGAACCTTAGGTATTTATTTTGATAAACGAGGTAAAAGAAAAAGCGAATAGAAAAAAAAATCACTTTAAAAAGCTAGCAAATGTTGAAACGAGGAAGATTACCTTTGCTCTTGACGTAGACTGGATCCCAAATAGAGATTTCATGTGCGGTAAGATTATCCCCAAAAGAGGATTTTTCTCTTAAAGAAAAACCGAAGTAGAGAATAATATATCAGTGAGGCATTCGATGTAGGGAGCGTGAAAATGAAATACTTTCTGGACAAGCAAAGAGGATTCCCAACAAGTCGACACATAGAGAATGGTATATGGATTTTCGTCCCTGTGGATCGCTCCAGAAGCCTTGTACTCTCATGGGACTTCGTAGAAAAAAGATATTTTGACCATAAAATGTATTTTACTATACTTAAATATCATAAAGAGGGATTCTCTCCAGAGATATAGAAATCTGCAACCGGAGTAATACAGAGGCTCTCTGATTCTGTCTTTCTACACAGGAAAATCCACTCCGAGTCTTTGTTGAGAGAATCGCCTCACTCCTTTGTGCTTTTGTGGCATTAAAAGACTTTGTGTCTGGGTCTGTACGCGGCCTCGTGTTTGTTAAGATCGTCCCTTAGTCGCCCAGTGTCCATGGCATTGAGTCTTGATGTTTATCTTTAACTCTCGTTTTTGTGATAAATGTGACGGAAGGAATCTTGGTAATTTTCCTAACGTCTAGTTGTTCGTAGTTATTGGAAATCCCCCCCCCCCCCATAGTTAGGGATAAACCGAGCGATCAACAATATTTGCACGGGAGGAGAGAGAGAGAGAGAGAGAGAGAGAGAGAGAGAGAGAGAGAGAGAGAGAGAGAGAGAGAGAGAGAGAGAGAGAGAGGATACGAAATAATTATACAACGTAATCCAGGTCTCATTTTAGGCTCCTCATTAAGTCATTTGGAGACTCACAGGTCACGATTTGGAAATGTGTGCAATTTAGTTCTCTGGCTCCAAGAAAACATCCTATCTTATATTTTCTATAGAAAAATTACTCTGAAAATGTTACAATTTACAAAATACCATATACATAGTTCAAAAAGAACTTCAGACCTTCAACATCTCAATGTCTTCATCGTGATTTTTTAAACCTATATGAAAAATCCCGTTTACTAAAATACACTTAATATTTAACCTTTTTATGTATATGGACCGATTAAGGACACCTGCTGTGTCTGTGGACCACGTTCAACATGTATCTGATATTATATCTGGTCTGAAATCACAATCAAGAACAAATAACACTATCCAAACCATTCTTTAAGCCTCAAGAACAAATAACATCATCCAAACCATTTTTTTAAGCCTCTATAGAAAATCCTGTATAGTAAAACACACTCTAATCAACTGGACATATATAATCGTCTCTATTCTAACCACTGGTAAAGGTTTCTCTTTAGTTATTGTGTCAAACCAAACTACTAGTACCTTTTTCGCGAATTGAAAAAGAAAATAACAGAGACAATCAGAAAGGATTTAGCAGGGAAAAGAAAGAATGGAAAAAGAACTTTGTGGAGAGGAAAGAGGTCCCCGCAGATCGTCGAAGTCCCAGGAGGCTCGCTGCTTAGCGGAGGGTTCAGCACTGGGGACCGCTTGATGCTGCAGGGTCCAGCTGTGGGGACAACCTGACGCTGGAGGACCGGCACTGGGGACGACCTGACGCTGGAGAAAATGTACTGGAGACCTGACGCTGGAGTAAAGGCACTGGGGACGACCTCCTGCTGGAGGGTCCAGAAGTGGGAACAACCTGAGGCTGGAGCGTCCAACACACGGGACGGCCTGACACTGCAGGGCCATCCAGGAGCGTATTCCCTGGCCACACACACCCTCACCCCTCACTACTGTAGAGGTAAATAAAGCGAGAGATCTTTATCCACGATGTGGCCTCTATTTATTCCAACAGGGAATAGAATATATTTATATGATGATAAGTCGACCATCACACATCACTGTGAATCCAACTAAACTTCATCTTTCCCTTTCGTCTAGTCGCTTTCACTTCATCGATTTTCCACCTCACATATTTCAAACAAATGTAGATGATCAAACTAAATGTAGAATGACATACATTCATTTTTCTTTGGAAGAAAAGGGAAAATTTTTACACGTCAAGAAATTACCCCATAGATCAAGACCAATGTGTCTGGGACCCCAGAGAATCTGACAAGACAGGTGACGCAGCAGTCTAGGCAGCGAATAAATCCTCCCCAGACATTCCTTCTGTATACTCCCACCGGCTCCCCAATACCCCATCACCCATCCCTCCACTCTGGCTCTTCTTCCTTTATATCCTGAGGGAAAAAAAGCTAATTGGGTTTCTTTCAGGGTCTTAGGGGCGTGGCGGTGGGGTCTATAGGCACGGGGTTTGTGGCCACGGGGTCTGTGGCCACACGATTTGTGGCTACGGGGTCTGTGGCCACAGGATTTGTGGCTACGGGGTCTTTGTCAATGGGGTTTGTGGCCACGGGTTCTGTGGCCACGTGGTCTGTGGACACAGGAGCTGTGACCACGGGGTCTGTAGCCATGGGTCTGTGGAGGCGAATTTGTGGCGGTGGGTCTGTGATCATAGGGTTTGTGGCCACGTGGTCTGTAAGCAAGGGGCCACATACCCCAACCTGAGGACTGTGGTCAGTAATCAGTTCTTCACGCTTTTTTTCCTTGATTTTCTTATCAGTGGAATACCTGATTTGAGCAAATGGTTCTATTACCATCCACTTTTCTTATATGTTCACTACCTCTTGGTCACCGCACTCCCAGGAACCCTTCAACTAACCCCTCCCACAGTTCTCTTATCCCAAACCCGTTCTTCTGTTCAACACTCCCAGGAGTCCTCCAACAAACCCATCCCACGTTCTTCAACTCCTAAAGCAAGTCCCTCTAGTCAGCAGTCATGTGAGATGTTCATAGCTTTCTCCTCAAGTCACCTGGATCTGGACCGAGATCCTGAAAGTCTATGATAAGAACTCAGGGGTAACGGTGATCCACACTACCACCTGGTAACCTCCTCTGACCTTGGCCGGGGTGCAGGATCAGTCTTCGTATGACCTGGATGACCGAGTCAGTTTAAATGAACATTGAAACTAACTGTTGCTCCTCTTTTACCGACACCAGACGTCATGACATCACAAAAATCTATCTTTGTATCTTTCGAAGAACTTTTTACTAATAACATCCTTAAACTGGTTTAAAACTTAAAACTTGTGATCAGGTCACCGTTAACTCTTTTATCATCCATGATGGTTAAGTTTAAGACCT
>JAUTYZ010436240.1:0-14461 GCA_032273725.1 Panulirus interruptus | reverse complement strand
CTGTACCATCATTCCCAAATCTTTTTCTAAGTACTTTCTCAATCCCTTGTAAACTTAATCCTTTGTAAAAAGCAGTTTCCAAGATTTGTCTGGTGCACACTTATTCCTTGCACAAAACTCTCCTCTGTATCTATAACCTCTTTCCAAAATGGCTTTTTTCCCTTTTATAGTCTAATCTGCTCTTCTCCCACTTCATTTGTTTTCCCTCCCTTTCTATGTACAATCATTCTGACTTTTCTATTTAGCATTATACTTTGTACCTTCCAATAATCACTATCATTAATGAAGTATCAGTTTCTAACAAACTTACTATGGTCTTCACTAAAGTTACTTCATCAACACTTCCCATCATTTTTTCTTATTGGAAGTACATCAATTATGCCCTTGTAAGTTTTGTCTCTGTACCATGAAAATTTTGCGGATAAAGAAGAAAAAAAAATTGACCATTTGCCTTTGCAATGAATATACCATTTCCCTACATTAAAACTGGCTAACAAAAAAATATGATATAAAACAGAACACATGCTGCCTTTAAAAGGTAATGTACTAGTCTGGTGAATTCTTTTTTAATTAAATGAAAAAAAAAAAGGCAATGGTGAACCTTACCTTAGCTGCCTCTTCCTTTACTTCAGCAGGGGCAACAGGTTCTTCAGCTGGTGCCACAATCTCCTGAAAAATTGCAATCAATCTCCTAGTTCATAAATTAGGAAGTACATGCACACAGACACACACACACATACAAACAAGGCATATATGTACATGCACAAATCTGAACACAAACAACTTCTGGAACATTTCAGTAACAATAATAAGAATATGGAACAAGCCAATCATAGAAGTAAATGCCGAGAATAAATCTAAAAGCCCATTACATAGCAGTGTGTTGCCGAATTTACAGGTCCTTCACCATATGCGCAATTGGATACTACCATAAAAAAAAAAAGCTTGAAGTAAATTATGATGAAATACTGTAATGCCTTGAGAGCATACAAGTGCCTTCCAAAAACAATGAAAATTTTCAACACAGCATGAAACTAACCATATCTCCACAATAAACACTGGCAAACAAAACTAAGATTTAAAGGAAGATAGGCAGTGATTTAGAGGTGAACTATACCCAAGATACACATCTTTAAGGCTATATCGTTGATTTCTTGGTTGACTTCTATTTCCAAGCTGTCCATCCATCTTTAAGCCATGGACAGCTCCTGTATTAACTAGCACATGTCAACCATAAACATGACTGACTAATATTGCAATACCCAAATTTTCAAAGACCATGAACAAACTCAGGTTATTAAAGTTGTCTTATTATCATAACATTTACTACAACTGCAACTATGGAAGCATTTTCTCACAGAAGTGTCCTGATGAGTGATAAACCCAATAAGAATATACCTATTTCAGGTGGATTTGCATTTCTAAATTGAAGATGCAGCTTATGTTCCTTTGGTCCATATACATCAATGAAAAACTGGTGGACTGGATTAAAATAAATTTTTCCTGTGAAAGAACATAATTAAAGTATATCCTTGCTTTAACCATCCTTGAATTTTTTTATACTTGTTCAATCCCTGCATAGTAAGGCTGCATCAAGAACAGATGAAGAACAGCCTCATTTTCTCACAGCCATTCTCTAGATGTCATGAGTAATCCACTGAAGCCACAGCCAAGCCCCACAGACCTTTCTATTGTTTGCTTTGACTGTTTCATAAACCCTGATTCAGCCCAATGAGAGCAGGTCCAATCAACTTCTCTCTTTCTCTACAACTACATTTAACCTTAATGTTATTCAACTTTCAACATTCTCCTTTCACACACTCTCCCAAACTAGGAAACCAGCTTCTGCTGTTTCTCACTCACTCACAGAGCAGTATCATCAGCAAACAGCAACTGATTCATCTCCCAAGCCCTCCTTTACACATCAGACCAGTCCTCTCTCCAAGACTCTCGCATGCATCTCCATCACTACCCCATCCATAAACAGGTTAAACAGCCACCGTGACATCACACAACCCTGCCAAAGACCCACCTTCACCTTGCATCACTCACCCTCCTCTCTTCCTACGTGCCCACACGACTTACTCTCTCGATAAAATCTCATCGCTTCTACCTGCTTTCCTCCCACGCCATATATTCATTACACCATCCATCCAAAACGATCTCTATCAATTCTATTACACACTTTCTCCAGATCCATAAATGCCTCATACAAAACCTCTCTCTCAAAGTATTTATCAAAAACTCTCTAAAGATATCACCTGATCCACATTTCCTCTACTTACTCCTGAAGCCACATTGTTTGTCTCCAATCTGATACTCTATGCCTGCCACCATCCTCTCAATCACTGCTCTCCCATATAATTTACAAGGTACACTCATCAAATTTATACCCCTGTAATTTGAACAATCATTTTTGTCCCTCTTGCCTTTATACAATAGCATCATATGGGAATTCTGCCAGTCGTCACCTTGAGCCATACATACACTGACAATCCTAACTAATCGTTCAACAATACTGCCATTCCCTTTTTTAATAAAACTGCAATTCAGTCCATTCCAGCTGCTTAACCACACTTCATCTTACATAAAATATTCACCACTGCTCTTTTCACCAAACCACTTGCAACAACTTTCTCATTTCACATACCTCCAAGTCCTAAGCACCCCATATCTGCAATCCTATCATCTAACACACTCAAGCCTTTAGTTATTCACCCTGAGTACATCTTGACATACACCTCAATCTATGTTCTAACAAGTACAATTTTCAGGCTTTTATCCCAGTGGTCAAGATAGTCTACTAAATTTACACCAGCAGCAAAAAAAGACTTTTGGATGTTACCTGGGATGAGAGTTTCTCTTGCACTATTTTTAGGATTTATATAAACATATAAAAAGGGGTGATCAATTCAGCTTTATCCCTGAACCTGTGCTGGGGATGACTGAAACAAGTAATCTTTATATTGAAAATCCACCAGCCCTGATAGTTTCCAAGTCAGAGGCTCTGCACATACAAAAACATGGCTATACACATTCAAGGTCAGGAGTACGTACACATGCCATCCAACCTATATATAAATGGTCGAGTTTCAATGAGATTACCAGTACAAAATTTTCTCAAGCAAATACTTCCTGCACTGATGTTCATTATGCCACTTCTCACACCAACCTCTTATAATTACAGAAATAATTATTGCCTGACATTATTGCTTTATCAATATAGATACCATGCACTCCCATTTATCTTACAAGATGACTCACCTCAACCTTTTGTCCTGTCTCTTCAGTAGCAGGGGCTTCCTCCTTTTGTTCCTAGGTTTAAAAAACTTGTTAATATATGCTTTGAGAGGAAAATATTGGTCAAAGTTAGCAGACACCATTACAGACGTCTATACTCAAACTAGTGTGAACAATCAAACTGTTTCAATTTATTCTTATTAAAATTGGTATTACAAGCAGATATATTAGGGATAAGGTATTGCATATAACCACTATCACAAACAATCTAATTATGATTAAAATGACAGCATCAAATTTCCACCATTAGAAAGCCCATTCTGCTTTAGATCTTATTAAAAAAAATTATAAGCATTAGATTTAGCTTTGTAAGTATTTTACCATGGTGCCATTGTACTCCAAAACTGCATCCCCAGTCTATATGAGAAGTCCCTGGACACATCCCATCTATCCATGACCCCTCTTTAGGGCATTCCATGTCCACATGGGATGTCTCCAAGGGCATCTTTTATGCATCTGAAATGCCACCAAAGGGATGCCTGCCCACCTTGGATGCCTCCAGGATCATCCCCTGTCCACTTGGGATGCCTCCAAAGGTATCCCCTCTCTGCCTGGGATGCCTCCAAGGGCATCTCCTGTCCATGTGGGATGCCTCTGAGGGCATCCCTTGTCCACCTGGGATGCCTGAAAATCTTAAAACTCACATGCAACCCTTCACTCACTACTCATAGACATAGGATGAGATGTGAACAAGCAACATATATTATTAGCTGCTAAAAATCTGCATGGCTTAAGGCAACCTAAGGATTGTGCACTAAATAACCTGTATTAGAAAAAAAATCATGTTGGTTGTTGTATAAAACATCCCCAATGGCTAACAGAAAAAGAAAAAGGAGAGGTTGGTCGGCTGTTCATTTCTGATGGCTTGCGTCTCCAGAGTCTGGTTGGTCTACTCGCACACTTCTACATCATGTAGAGGCAAAAATCATGATATAAATTCAGTGTGTTTGTAGTACCGGGACAGTTGATGAAGAAGCACCTATGGAGTAGACAGTTACTCCCAGATGAAAGCTCAGAAATAAGAAAAATTTACTACTTAGAAAAAGCCATACTGAATATAATATGACAGATCTTATAAAACAAAGAAGGTGAGAGCTCATATTTCATAGGGATACAAGACTTCTTTAAAATGGCAATTTCCCAGAAAATATATGTGTATGTGATATGTACCTGCTCAGTAGGGTGATGGCAGCTGTCACAGGTTCCATCGGCTGACTTCATTACAAGTGCTCCACTTTGTACACAACCCACCTCGCTCACCTCAACAGGCTCAGACACAAAGCTCTTTGTGCTCTCTGTCACACTTGAAGTGGTTTCCTCTGTTAACGTTATAATCTCCTGGGAAGTTTGTACCCATACCTCAGGAGTTCCCATTGAAACTGGACAACCATTGTATGCTGATTCCATGTTCTCTTCCACAAAACTAGGAGCCTGCTTAGTGTTAGCTTCACACAATTGGGATTCAACTATAGTTAGGGGGTCTTGTACTACTGGGGTGGTTTCAAACAAATCTTGGGATTCAGGGGCAAGGTTCAACTCCTCTTTGGTAGTAAGGTAAGATAAGAAGGATTCCTGGTTAGAATTTGATACCTTAACCTCCACAGCTGGTGCAGATTCTACGACAGTGGTGGCTTCAACAGCCGGTGCAACTTCTTGAACTGGTGCAGGAGCAGATTCTATGACTGGAGCAGTTTTTTCAACAGTCGCAATTGGTTCTTCAACTGATGCAGAAGTAGATTTAACAACTGGAGCAGCTTCTACAACTGGAGCAGCTTCAACAACTGGAGCTGCTTCAACAACTGGAGTTGCTTCTACAACTGGAGTGGCTTCCACAACAGGAGTAGCTTCCACAACTGGAACAGCTTCCACTACTGGAGCAGCTTCTACAACTTTAGCAGGTTCTTCAGCTGGGGCAGGGGGAGATTCTACAACTGGGGCAGCTTCTACAGGAGATGGTACGGATTCCTGGACGGGGCTTGATTCAACTGGAGTGGCCTCTACAACTGCTGCAGGTTCTTGAACTGAAGCTGGAGCTGCTGCCTGTTCAATGAAAGCATCATGTTTTACAGTATCAGGCTGAAGGGTTTCCACTGGAGCCACAGACAGACGAATTACATCACATTCTGGGGAGACTCGTGGTTGTGGCGTTGACTCATTCGGCTTCTCAACGAATAAAGCGATTTTAGAAAAGTCTTGCTTCTTTTTCATAATGAGCAACAGTATCATGTCCAACAACCTCCTATATAATCCTTAAAAAATAAGAATGTATCGAAAATAAGTAATAAACTGTGAAGTTTTACGTTACCATCCATAAATTTCAGATACAAATGAAGTCTAGCGTGTAGCTGGAAAGGAGATACAGATGAGGAGGATGCGTCACACCATAAGTTACGGGGAAAAACACAAAAAGCGGTGACGTGACGAGGTTGCTGGAGCGAGTGTTATCTTAGCGCCATACAGTAAGGACCGTCATCCACAAGGTGTAATGCTGATAGGTAATAAACAACTTCTTAAGGTATATCATAGTTTGATTCTTGATCTTTAGTGCGACGAGTTCGGCGAGAAAAAAGTCCTTATCTGTTAGCAAAAGAAAAATTTTGTGAAGGTGGTCACCACTGGAAAAAAAAAAGGACGGCTCCACTTTGCCGCTTGTATCCTTCTCCAGGATAGAGGAGGTGAGCAGGGAACGACTATTTTCTTTTGTCTTAAGACGAACGAAGCCACAAGGTTATATACAACCTGGTGGATTTAAAATCTTCCAAACTAAATCTGACCAAATACCCTAACTAGTCTAAAACAGTTCTTTTTATTACGTTGTTCCACTGCACTTATCATCAAACTTAAGTTGCTGAAACTAAAGCTTCTACAAACTTAACCAAATCTGATCATACCGACTTCATAACCCAATTGGCCTCTGTATACTATATCTTCTGATACATTCTAAGAGATCAAATTTCCCCAGTCTACATGAATACACTATTCTATTTGATTTTCTATAAAATAAGTCGGATTAAAATGTGCAATAACAAGGCAGTCAATGCAGTCACAATCAAAACAGAAACGTTAACTATATCTTACCAAAGCCATTGTAATCGAACCAATTAAATAGTTTTTTGACTGGTTGAATCAGAATGAAGCATGTTTTAATAATCATATTAACAAAGATTAGGTTGAATCCATAAGTATGGTTTCGTGAAGTCAGTCAATTGCAACTTTTAAATTATACGGAACTAAAGTTAAAATTGCGTTCAACAAGGTAAGTTACTTACGTAGCTTTAGATACTAAGCGAGCCACATAAAGGTTAGTAAGGTAGGATATATTTCTTTCCATACTTATCAAAACAAAGCCTACTTGTTGTCTGATAAAGTGTGGGCAGCAAAGCTGAGGATAGTGTAGCGGGTGACAACACTAGCTGGGTTCACTTGCAGTGTCGAGTAACACAGCCCGGGCATAGGTGTTGAGGGTAGTTGCTGGCTGAGCTTGGGCTGAGGCAAAAACCACGTCATGTTGTCTCAGCCTCTGATAGGATGAGTGATGTATATGTTGCTGGCTCAATACAAGCTGATGTTGGAACAACCTCCTCTTGTCTAAGCCTGCCAGGGTAAGTGATGGATGATGATGCTGGTTCAGTACATGCAAAGCTTAGAACCCTACCCCCATCCCCCTTGTCTCAGCCTCTGTTAGGGTGTGACTGAAGTATAATGTTGCTGGCATATTTCAAATTGATATACGAATAACCTCCTCCTCAGCACTTTTGCTTATGTGATGTTTTGGTGACAGGCTTGGTATTCATCCTAATCCCATTCTCGTGTAATATGTTCCCTTAGAGATCAAAGTTATAACCCATTCCATTTCACTGTCTTGAATTTCATTTACCAAAAATTCTGACCACAGATAAGCCTGCGAGCTCTCTTGTACCTTGTCACCATACTGAATACTCACTTCTCCAATAAGTATCGCCCTAACACGTACAGGTGTGGTTTGAGTCCTACTAAGTCATTTGCACGTAACAGGAATAGCAGTGGTCCCAAGACCAAGCCATGCAGAACTCCACTTTTAACTTCAGCCCACTTTGAAAATTTGACTCTTTCCCGTGTCTTTTGTTCCCTTTCACTTATATAATACTGTATCTAGTGAAGTAGTTAGCCCCTTATTACTGCCTGTAGCTCAAGCTTCTTAATCAGCATCCACTGTCAAAGGCTTTCTGACAGTCTAGGTCTAACATTGAGCTGACCCTGTCAATTGAAGTCTAAAAGGTTTGTTATACACAACCTCTTTTCTCTGAAACTGTGTTGTCTTTCAATTAAGAAGTTTCTCTTTTGTAGGAAGTCATTCATCTGTTTTCTGATTATCTTTTCCATTGTCTTACAGACCACACTCATCAACAAGAAAGATCAGTAGTTCAGCATGTTTTCCCAGTTTCCTTTCTTATCCATAAGCATGGCATTTGCCCTCTTTCACATTTTTGAAATTACCTCATCCCCTGGTGTTCAAATGAACAGTATTTCAAGAAGCCTAGCCAGTGCCTCTGTGAATTCCTTCAGCACACATGGGGAGACTTCGTAACACCAATGGGCCTAATACTAATCATTTCAATACCCTTTTACATCATTTCCGGTAATCTTTACACTTCTTTAGACTTCTTCCCCTTTGTACTTCTCTAACTGTTGTAATATCATCTTCCACATTGAAAACAATTTTACATTAGTTATTAAGCCCCTAACATACATCTTTGTCTTCTTCAAGAGTTTTTGCCTCCAAGTCCCTTTGCTTGATTAGTTGTTCTTTATCAACTATTTGATTCTGATGATCTTCAGGAAAAGATTTGGGCTGTCTGTTGCCTTGTCCACATGCATAGCTCTTTTCAATACCTCTCTCTTCTTTCTCCTTACTGTGCAGTACTGTACTCATTTCTTGCTTTTCTGTATCTCTCTAATGCTGTCCAGCTACAGTGACATTTGCACTTCTTCCACAGTAGAGTACATCACTGAGCTCTCTTGAACCATGCCTCTTTCTACTTCTTTCTCCTTCCTCTTTTAGTAATCCATGGCACCCATGTCTTGATGCCTTTGTAGTGGATTTCTCAAAACCTTTAGCATTGGTTTATACTCTTGTTAAAAAACTTTTTCCAGTCTGCACCCTCAGAGAACTTGATCAACTATATTCAGTTGCCTCAAATGAGGTTCCTCTTAGCATCCTGTGCTTCTTCTGATTTCTCTCTTGCATTCTCTTACATCACATGGTCAAAATCAAGTTCAACATGATCACTAGTTCCAAAAAGTGCTTCACATTTGATGTGTTTTATTTCTATGCTGATTTGTGTAAAGACAAGGTGAAGAAGTGATGGTGTGTCATCCCCTCTGCATCTCATATGCTCCATTACATGCTGATATAGAAAGTTCTCCTATACACATTCAGAAACTTTGTATCTCCATGTCTCCCTGTCTCCATGAGCATCAAGTTCTCCCACTCTATTTCCCTGGAACTGAAGTTGCCCATTATTAATAATTCACCAGCTTCTTTAGGGCAGTGTCTTGCTGCCTCCCTCACCTTCTTGGTTGCCCCTTCATTGTTATCAATACACATCAATTGTTGGTCACTTTTGGAGGGTTGTAAACTGAGAGCACCACTGTACACTTTCTTCCCACTATAATTATGTTTTGTTTGAATTTACCTTCTGGGGAAATCAGGTTCGAGTTTAGCTCCTCTGGGAGTTTAGTCTCAACCACTCCAGTGATTGTGGGTTGCTGTCTCTGACATGGTCTCTAAATTCTAATTTCTTACCATCTGCTATCAGTCTGTCTGCATTAGCATAAATTTCTTACCATTTGCAATCAGTCTGTCCGCATTAGTATACAGTATACGGCACCTGCTAATTGCTATTTCTGTCCCTCCTGCAATATTCCTCCCCTGGCCTGATGTGATCCTTCTCATTTTTTGACTCTAGCCAGTTTTCTCAAACTCTCTCCCTCTCTTCTCTTGCCTTGTCACCCTTGTCACTCCTTTGAACTCCTCTCCTCTGGCAAGTTTGTAAGACTGTCTCAGCATAAGTTGACTAGACACTTCCATGTTTAATATTGCCTTTAATGACCTTTTCCTAGTGACTTTCCAATATGACCCCATTCTCCAAACTTCCTTTACTTCTTGACTTGCAAATGTCAGTTCTAGTGTGTTCAGTAACTTTCTGACTTGGTCATGTTCCTTTATTTTTCTTTTCTCCTTAATTGCAGGATTTTTTCTTCTAGCCCAAAGATCATCACAGACTTGCACCTAATAACCTTCCCCTGTACAACTTTGCTCATTTGTATGGTGGCTCATCCTTCTGTTATTTCCTGAAATCTTGCTGTATCGTCTTCCTTGTCCTTAAACTTATTCAAAATATGTTTTTTCATAATTTCACAGCAGTCTTGAACTGTTGAAATGCCTGTGCCCTTTAAAGTCTCCCATCCATTGTGTGTGTGTGTGTGTGTAATTACCTATTTGTATTCCTAAGGTCTGGGAAATTAATCAAAGGCCCTTGATCCCTTGACATTTTATCTCTCTCTACATTCACTTTTTCTTCACTTAACATTCTCCATTCATCCATCATTTCATTTCTACATAAATTTCTCTTCATATTTTTTCTAATTACTTGTTGTATCCTTTAGCTGACTGGTTTTGCTTGTTTAAAAGAAATGCCAAGTATCATCATTGCCAAACTTATTTATAACTGTAAAGTTATATCATGTATACCCCCTCCCTCTTCTTCCAATGTAAGTAATATCATTGCTACTTTTTTCTTCCTGTAGCACAGCTCCTTAATAGAGGTACAATATTCAGAGCTCATCATTAGCTTCTCAAGCAGATCTATTTGATGTCGCTAAGATGACCAAACTGGCAATGCATACCCAAATATAACTCTAATCATAGTTATTTTCTGAACTTCACCTTAACTGAAGGTAATTTTGACAATGACCAGTATGTAATTCAGCCCATTACAATTCTTTTAACATGGAGTTCTAGAGTGAAGCTTGGTACTATAAAAAAAAATCTATTTTACTTTCCTCTAATCTACAAACTTATAGTCATAACTAGGTCTCAACTTCATCAATTTGCATTTAGCCACACCAAGCTTCATTCTTCACGTATTTGACCAAAGCTGGTGTCTGTGTACATTTCTTTATAAACTGTGGTAAATCTTAGTATTCTATACTTTCTCTCATAATTTTATTTTATTTACAAACATGCTCAGGTATGATTCAAGTCCTTCTGGCAAGTCATATATCTTCATCAAGTTTGGAAAGGCACTTCTGACATGTGTCCCTTCTTTCCCTCTACTTGTGTGATTAATAAGTCAGCAAAGGTGCCTCCTTCATATGCCTGTCTGGAAATCTATTTCTTTTTCTTAAAAAACTTGGCTTTTACTTCTGAAAAGCATGTTTTTAGGCCATAAACATCACCTGTCCCCTCTCTTTTAGTTCTCTATCCAAGCCATCTAGTTTATGTGACAAATAAGGCAACAGTCATTTTAAAGGCATTATAAAAAAAATTAACTATATTTTGTCCTGAGAAATGCATCAAAAGTTCCTTCTCAAATGCAATACTATAATCAGTTGCTATGTTGAAATCCCTAATTCCTGACCAATAATGTCACACCAACTTTCCTTCCAATGTATGGCCACAGGCCAAGGTAACTTTTGAATCTCAAAGAGAGGACATCCAACCTTATGGGGAAGGTGCACTGGGTAATGGAAGGCAAGTGATGGGTCTGGCTCAAAAGCATTCTTTCTACAGGCTGAAAGCTGCTGTTTTGGACCAACCCATCACTTACCTTCCTCTCATGTAGTTTCATCACCATAGAATGATAGGGGAGGAGGATCAACTTAAATGAAAAACACATGAAGATATCAGCACTAACTAAAAACAACTAACTGTACTAGACTTCTGACAACAATAGATGCGTCATTTCTTGTTAAGGTTTTTTGCATGGCTCAAACTTCCCAGGGCCACACATCTTTGAATAGAGAAAGGCGTCTGGGCAATCATCTCTTGGTAAAAGTCTTTTCAGACTTTATAAAACCTTTGATTTCTGATGGACTTGCATGACAAGTCTCAAAAAAAAGCCTTAACTGTGAAATAATTTCTTAAGTTGTGTCCCTTACAGTAAATTCCCAGATGACTTGTATCTATAGGTCTCTGATTCAACTGAGAAATTCTTACCTTTGAACAGGAAGCAAGAGACCTGGGATAAACAAAGACTTAGGTGTAACTCCAGCTGTGTATTTCAAATAATGCCATAATACCAAAACTGAACATAGCATGTCTTCCCATTAAATCCAAACCCGTACCTTGAAAAGTTTTCTTATATATGAAGCATCATTTCTTTTTAAGACTGGGAAAACAACTTGATAAATGACTTACACCTGCCAAACACCAAAAACCTCCTTCTCTCCTAGAATAATATATCTTAATAATCCTATGTCCAGTTGCCAGTTCTACCAAAACTATTTTCAGTGTCAAATGTTCCAAAGAGCTATTAATGCAAAATTCTTTGTTTCACAAAACTGCAAAAATTAAACCTTATCTAATGACCAATCTGGTTCCCTACTAACCAGGTTTCATCTCACATGGTAAAATGCCTCTGATGATTTGAAGAAAGACTAGAAGAATAAATCAATACCAAATCTTAACTTCATGGGCTCCAACAGCAATACCTTGTATGATAATAAAGTAGTTGCTTGTAGAGTAACTGACCACGATAAAACAACCAAGCAAAAATCTGTTAAAGAACTGCCACTGAATGCTTAGGAGGTCACATTAGGGCCAGAAAATATTTAAACAATGGCCATGGTTTTTCACTGTCTTTAAGGATCATTTCCTATTACAGTATATCAATAAATCTGCAATCTGAGGACCAGCGTTTTCTATTATAAGGGTTTGTTATAATATCCACAACTGAGATCCCTGAGACTTCAGGAGCTGAGAGATATTTGAGTTAACAAGGTTCCAATGGATTCTAACAAACTCCTTAACTTAGGAAACTACAGTTGGTCCAGCATCCTGAAAGCTACTAACACCACTTGTAATGAAGTGTGGTCCACTTTGCTCAAAATCACTATGAGAAATCCTGTGGAACAAAAACAGTGAAATCTCTGCCAACTCTAGTCTAACCAGAGTACATCTATTGCACTTGCAAAAGGATCTGGAAAAGTAGATAAATAGCAATTTGTGATTGTCCACATTTGTATGCAAATTTGCCTCTTGGATGAACACCAATGACAGGATCCTCTCGAATGAGTCTCAGTCCAAATTTCACTCTGTGTCCACTGGAATTGCTCATGACAGAACATTCACTACGACATTCTGGGCATCCTTATGTGAGATGCTTCCAGAAACAACAAACTTTTCTCCTAAAGTAAGTGATATGCCAAAAGTACCCATGACCATGGGGGCCATAAACTTCTTGTGCTCTTTACTGAGTCATAATACAGCCAATCAGTCGTCTGAAAAAAATTTATCGATGCATCTTTCTCAGGCTTTACTTTCCTGCAAACTATGTAAAGTAAACCACTGTAAGTTCCTTGGACTTATATGGTTCAAGGCCAAGGGATGAGATCCATCCCTTTGGCTCCTTATCCCTGAATTCTAATGAAACTCCCATTTTTCTGAGATGCATCCATGTGAATCTTTCTGGGACACAGGGGAATTTTTCATTTGAACTATTGGCTTAACACTCCTGGCTGCAGCCATCATTGAACTTTTGCCACAGCTTTGGATAAATAAGAGTCCATTTGTCTTTGTTCTTGACATGTGCAAGAGTTTTTAACCATGAGCTAAACTGCTTTACCAGAATATTAATGACTATAGCTGTACTTATTCCAAAGTTAAATGTCTAATAGTCTCTACTTTCATGCCCATAATCCAATGGCTTGAGGAAAACTTTTAGTGTTCCCATGACTTGTCTTCAAAATCCAGGAAATGGGACATGACTAACCTTTCATATCCCAACTCAAGCTTAACCACATCATCTAAGAAACTAGCTGTGACTTCTGTAAGCATAACACAGCCTAAAACTACTGAATATCTTCCAAACTATTTTCAGAGCCTCCGAGCACCTTTGAGGTAACTCTGCCAAAATTAGTCAATTGCATATACATGGAATGATTTTTATGTTTCTTCTTCATAAGTTGCATATAATTACTGACATCACTTTCATGAATATCCTAGGAAAATATTCAGGCTGAGGACTTGATTCCTGATTTTGGAAGTTAAGAAATTCCAAAATTGAGGGTTTATAGGAACATGCCAATACAGAGGTCCCTTGGTTACTGCAGTACTATCAACCATGGTTGATAATACTTAAGATAATGATTAAAATCACTGTTGTAATTTTGAGAGAGATATTCCTCAGCAGCCTGTTGAAACAATGTGTTTCTAAAACTACTCTTGTTTTGAGGATAACATCTTGGATATGGGAAAAACAGTGAATGAAAGATATTCCTGAGGCTACTTCTATGACACCTTTTGTCGCAAGTCCTGCACATATTCTAGTAAGAGAGAGACTGGATCCTGACCTTGTGCCTAGCTGCTCAGTGGTCTCTTTCTTTTCCAAATTTATCTGAGATCTTTTGTAAACCATGCAAATCTATCAATTAAATGAGCACGAAGCATGTCAGCATTGATGCAGTCTCCCCTTCATTCTTAATCCACTTACTGAAAGTGGATCTAGGAAAATCTTCACCTCAACATCCCCTGCCTCAGCTCCTAAATCCTTTACCACAATTCTGGCCAGAAAATGAAATTACCCATTACTCATCCTAGGAAGACATTCTATCGTTTTTTTTTATGTTAGCTGAGACGACATGGGCAACTGAGGCCTTAATCAAGGTCAACCCAGAAAACGCTGTGTATATACCCTAGACTGAGCCAGGTACCCATTTTATCGATCAACCCCTAAGGGTGGATGAACATCTAGGTTGACCGTGAATTGACTGCCACATCCAGGATTCGAACATATTGGCTCGACCCTGGGTGGCTCATGAATGCGTCACGATCAAGAACACTAACTGCTACACCAAGGAAGTCTATCTATCTGTATCTTTGACACATGTTCCCTTAGGGAACTCTCTCAAGGGGGTGGCCATGATCATAGAGTCGCCATAACTGTTGAACTCCAGTGCC
>JAUTYZ010435132.1:0-15239 GCA_032273725.1 Panulirus interruptus | reverse complement strand
AAAGAGAAAACATTGTATGGGAGGGCAAAAATTGGTATGTTCGAAGGAATAGTAGTCCCAACAGTATTACATGGATGTGAGGCATGGTCTGTAGATGAGGCTGTGCGGAGGAGGGTGAATGTGTTGGAAATGAAATATTTTAGGACAATATGTGGTGGGAGTGGGTTTCATCGAATAAGTAATGAAAGGATAAGAGAGAGGGGTAGTTAGTAGTTGGTAGGCAGCCAACGACCAGGGAGGTATATTACCAGTACTACCCGCCTGGGTACAGGTAAGGCTAGTGATGGCTGCGTAGTGAGCTAGCATTTCAGTGGTTGTCAAGTTGCACTCCTGTGACTCAGGGAGTTTTTTTTTTTCACCCACATTTGGACTACTGGCATTCTGTCCACAAACATGTGATCTCTCCTTGTCACACATAACACTTGACAACACTTAACTCACACAGCTAATTCTTTGCACCTCTAGGTTTTCCTGTGGTGAGCACTATGTGCTAGCCATGCCTTTTGGCAAAATGGTTGGAGCAGTAGATAGAAGTAGTAGGTAGGAACATTAGGCAGGAGCATTAGGTAGAAGTAGTCAGTAGGAACGTTAGGTTGGAGCCTCCGCAGACACTGCACAAGACTTGCCCTCTGCCAGTGGCCTGTTAAGGGTGAGTCACTAAAGGCTAAGAAGCAGCATTAGAGTTCACTAATTATGGAGAGACTACTGTTGTAGCCACCCTCTTGAGGGAGTTCCATTTGGAACAGGAATCAATGATATAGATAGATAGATAGATTGGGTAAGAGAGATGTGTGGTAATGAAAAAAAGTGTAGTTGAAAGAGCAGAAGAGGTTGTGCTGAAATGGTATGGAAGTATGGAGGGAATGACTGAGGAAAGGTTGACAGAGAGGATATATGTGTCAGAAGTGGAGGGAACAAGGAGAATGAGTAGACCAAATTGGAGATAGAAGGATGGAGTGAAAAAGATTTTGATTGCCTGAGCATGCAGGAGGGTGAAAGGCGTGCACAGGATAGATTGATTTGGAACGATATGGTGTACTGGTGTTGATGTGCTCTTAAAGGACTGAACCAGGGCATGTGAAGCAACAGGTGTAAGCCTGGAAAGGTTTGTAGGGCCTGGTTGTGGATAGGGAGCTGTGGTTTTGATGCATTACACATGACAGCTAGATAATTAATGTGAGTGGTTATGGCCTGTCTTCATCTGTTCCTGGCGTTACCTCGCTGATGCGGAAAATGGCAATCAAATACGAAAAAATTTATATTAAATTTTTTTAACCACTTTATCCATTTTTATATATACATTTCATAATTTTAATGTAGAGGTGATTTTTAAAGATCTTTGAGTATGTTCATGGAACTTTAAAAAATGCTACAAATTCCTAGGGTAGAAAAATCTTGAAATGAAAGTTCTTAGAGTTTATTAGAGATCTCTTTCAAATGAGTTGTGAAACTTTTTTTGCATCCCCTTTTTAATCATTGTGTTGGGTGATGCTGCATATCATCAACCAGCTTCTTGATTCATATTTTTTTTTCATGCTTAAAGCACGTCATAGGTCGTGCTCCATTGTCAATCTTTTCCGATATTTTATTTTGATGTGAAGAAGCTGACAGAAAGCAGCCTCACAGGAATAGGTTGATGCAAATGGTTATAGATGGCAGAACACTAGGTCACATAAGTTTGGGTAGCTAGCTGCCATCAGTGACCAAAACACTGTGAGGGATTCAACTTCAGACTTAATCATGGTACCTGAATCTACCTGAAGATTCAGAAGCTCTGTATGAGCAACATCAGTGTCAACAAAAATAAATGTCTCTGGAGCAGTGAATGGGTTAGTAACTGAGATGTTTGGCTAAGCATTCTGAGAAGTCCCTTTTAAATTCCTTTTCCGAGGCCTCCAGATGCTTGGCAATCGAACTCTGTGCAGCAATGTCGCATTGCTCTGTAACTTCTGACACGGTTTCCAGCTTTGCAAATTTACTTAGGCCAATTTTATGCCCTCAGTTTTCCATCTTATGAATGAAGGCTTTGATTTTATCCACAAAGTCAATTATGAACCTTCCTTTTCCCTGTAATACCAGGTATAGTGTGTTCATTTGTTCAGGTATGTCCATGACGGAGGCTAGCTTTATATCTCAGCCATCCTCTGACCATGCTGAGAGCAAATCCAATTTGTTCTCAATTCTGAGAAAGAGTTTGATCTATTTTCTTGTTGCAAATACGCACTGGACAACATTGCCTTCAGATTGCCAGTGAACTGCAGTGTGGAAGAGGAGGGTTTCATGAAGTGAGTCCGTATAGTGGCATTGTTTCTCAAAAAGGCGTGTTTTGAGACACTTCCTTTCACAAAGTTTGCTGTCTCTATTATGATATTCAGAGTTTACAAAAGTGCCTGGTGTAGTATTTTAAGATGCAAAGTCTTGCTTATGAATCATGTAATGAAGAAAGCTAGCAGTTGATTTTTGTAGAACACAGGCAACAATGCCTGACTCCTATGACCTCCTTCAAATGGCAAAAAGGTCCCCAGGGGGCCATGGCCCCCAGTTTTGGAACCATTGCCCAGTATCTACTCTACTGGAAACAATGCAAAAGTGACCCTTGACAGCCCTGGCATGGAATTGAGACTTGAACTTCATGACTTTGGAATTCCTAAAGACTCCAGATAAGGAATGGAAACCAAGGGATTAGAACCAGGCTCTGTTTCAGTTGTGTTGAGGGAAATGTTAAATTTGTTGAAATACTATGTTCAGGTGAAAAGATAATTAGTTCTGAAAATGTTAGTACCTTAAATTATAGCAATATAATTTCTTGTAATAAAATATCAACAGTGAAGTGTGCTGAGAAAGTTGATCAGAGTTGAAGTAACTAGTAAAGAAATACATGTAGGAATATTAGGAAATATTGAGACACAGAAAGAAAAGGTAATAGAAAGAGAGTTCTGAGATTGCAGTTTACCAAAAGATATTACTTTCAAAATGGTTCCAGAATGTCAAAGAAGTAGCTTATTCCATTTCAGTCCTACACATATACCTCAAATACAAGAGACCTGCTTACATATGAGGTACATGCTGATTTTATTTATCCATGAACCATAGAATGATAACATATTTCACCTGCTATGATAATTCACCCCCAGAAATTTCATGGCCATCAGTTTCTCTACAAACACCATGGGATAAGGACTCTTATGGGAGTGAGTGTCTGGCAGCTGTAGTAGTGATGCCAGTGCCTCTGGCAGCTGCAGACGTAAAAGCACAGTGACTTGGGAAGAAATAAGATGCAGTTTTGATGGATAAGATTAATAGACTGGGATATGATGATGATCATCATCATGAATTATAGGGAGTAGTTGGTTGGTAGCCACCAACCAGGGAGGTATATTACTGTTACTACCTGCCTGGGTATTGGGAGGGTCAGTGACGATTGCATAGTGAGCCAGCACTTCAATGGTTGTCAAGTTGCATTCCTTTGACCCAGGTAGCTGTCTTTTCTTTCTGCCTCACCCACACGTAGACTGCTGACATTCTGTCCACAAACATACATTCTCTCCACTAAAGGCTAAGAAGTGGCACTGGAGTTCACCAGTTATGGAGACTGTTGTGCCCACCCCTTCAAGGGAGTTCCCAAAGGAACAGGCATCAGAGATATATATATGTATATTTTTTTTTCATACATATTCGCCATTTCCCGCGTTAGCGAGGTAGCTTCAAGAACAGAGGACTGAGCCTTAGAGGGAAAATCCTCACTTGGCCCCCTTCTCTGTTCCTTCTTTTGGAAAAGTAAGAAAAAAGCTGGAGGGGAGGATTTCCAGCCCCCCCACTCCCAACCCTTTTAGTCGCCTTCTACGACACGCAGGGAATACAGAGGTAGAATTCTTTCTCCCCTACCTTTAACGATGTTGTTCATAAAGTATACATACATATAATAATCATTATAACAGCATAAAAGCGAGATGATAATATAATCATTCCATTAATCAATACAGTAGAAAAATGTCAAGATAAATCAAGCCTCGTCACAATACTGTTCAAAAAATATCTATCATACAGATGACACAACTTACATGTGGACTTTGCATGGCTAAATTAACTTTTATATTCTTTCCTCCTCATTCTGTATGAATAAAAATTCTTTTGTACCCAGAAAGAAAAAAATTCACTCAAGCAGACAGAAAACTCTACTAAGAGCTTAATGGGTTGAAAACTATTTTCCTTTTATTATCAAACAGCTTTAACTGAAAGACTTTGGAACTGTTCTTAATTAACAGGAATATGCTAAATGATTTTTTTTAAGGAACTTGTATTACTAACCATTGTGACAGAAAATACTTTAAAGGGGACGTACCTTATCCGCTGAAGTGATCAAGGTACTGCAGAGAGGTGCTTCTGGTTCATCTGACTTTGGTTCTACTAGCTGTGGTTCCTCTAGCTCTTGTCCTTCTCTTTGTGGCCCTGGCTGTAGTTCTTCAAGCTGTTGTTCTAATAGCTGTGGCTCTGGTTCCTTCAGCTCTGATTCTTCTGTCTTCCATTCTCCTAGCTGTCCTTTTTCAAAATGCAGTTCTTTTGTTTCTCGTTCTTCTGACTGTCGCTTAGTATGTAATTTTTCTAGCCTTGGTCCTTCTGTATGTGGTGTTTCTGCATGGAGTTCTATGATCTGCGGTTCTACTGTCTGTAGTTCTTGTTGATCTGACTCCGACTGTGATTCTTCTAGTTGTGGTTCTGTTGGTGATTCTTTTGTCTGTGGTTTTGGCTCCATATCTTCTGGTTGTAGCTGTTCTACCCATGATTCTCCTGACTGCACCTCTTTTGTCTGTTTGTTTGTGTGTGTTTCTATGGACTGTTGTCCATCTGACTGTGGTTCTGCCGATTGTGGTTCTTTTGGATGTGGCTCTGCTGGCTGTGGTTCTTCTAGCTTTAGTTCATCTTGCTGCACTTCTCTGATCTGTAGCACTTTTGGTTGTAGATCTTCTGAGTGTGGTTCTTCCATCTGCGTTCTTTTCTGGCAGTGGTTCTTCGATCTGGTATCATGTCCGTGTTTCTTCAGATTGTGCTTCATCAGTTCTAGTTCCTTCTTTTTGTTCTTTTTCTTGTTCTTCTTTCTGTGGTTTTTCTGGCATTTTTCTTCTGTCTGTGGGTTTTCTAGCAGGGGTTCTTCTGACAGTGGTTCTTCTAACATTGGTTCACTTGACAACAGTTCTTCTGTCAGTGGTACTTTTGTCTGCGGCTTTATCTTTGGTTTGTCTGTCCTTTGTTCATCTCTCTTTGATGCCTTTGTCTTTCTTTTTCCTTTCTGCACTTCTTCTGTCTCTTGTTTATCTGTCTTTGGTTCTGCTTTCTTCACTTCATCTACTACTGATTCTTCCATCTTAAGTTCTGTCTGCGGTTTATCTGTCTTTGATTTTTCCGTACATGGTTCTTCTGCCCTTAATTCTTCAATCAATGCTTCTTTTACTTGTGATTCTTCTGGTTGTTGTTCTCCCGGCTGTAATTCTTTTGGCTCTGGCTGTGGCTTTATCTTTGATTCTTCTGTTGTTCGTTCAGCTGTCTTTGATTCTTCCCTTTTCAGTTCTCCTGTCAGCGCTTCTGTCTCTTGTTTATCTGTCTTTGGTTCTTCTTTCTTCACTTCTCCTACTACTGATTCTTCCGTCTTAAGTTTTGTCTGTGGTTTATCTGTCCTTGATTTTCCTGTATATGGTACTTCTGCCTTTAATTCTTCACTCTTTGCTTCTGTTTGTGGTTCTATCTTTGGTTCTTCTATTCCTGATTCTTCTGTCTTCTGTTCATCTGCCTTTGATTCTTCTGTATGTGGTTCCTCCTCCTTTGGTTTTGTTTGCAGTTCTTCTGTTTCTCCCATTTCTGGTAATGTTTGTGGTTTTCCTGACTCTACTGCTACAGACTTCAATTTTGTTCGTCGTTCTTCAGTTTCTGCTTCCTCTGTCACTGGTTTTGTTTGAGATTCTTCTGCCACCAGCATTTCAATTTCTGGTTCTGCTTGTGGTTCCACTGTCAATGTTTTTTCTGCATGTAGTTCAGTTTCTGTATCTATCTGTAATTCTTCAGTCTCTGATTCTGTTTGTACTTCTTTTGTCTTTGATTCTTCACCTGCTGGTTCTTCTGTCTGTGTTCTTACTCTCTTTGCTGGTTCATTTGTCTTTGATCTTTTTGTACTTGGTACTTGTTCCTTTAATGCTTCAGTCTCTAATTCTTCAATCACTGCTTCTTCTGGCTGTGGTTCTCCTGATAGTGATTCTTTTGGTTCTTCTAGATGCGGCTTTATCTTTGAATCTTCTGCCTCTTGTTTATCTGGCTTAGGTTCTTCCACATTTGTTTCTTCTGCCGCTGATTCTTCTGTCCTAAGCTCTGTCTGTGGTTCATCTATCTTTGATTTTTGTGTACATGGTCTTTCTTTCCTTAATTTTACAGTCTTCGGTTCTTCTGTCACTGCTTCTTCTGGCTGTCGTCCTCCTGGTTGTGAGTCTTTTGGTTGTGGTTCTTCTGGCTGTGGCTTTCTCTTTGATTCTTCAGCTGTTTGTTCAACTGTCTTTGATTCTTCTCTCATCTGTTTGTCTGTCTTTCGTTCTTCTATCATTGGTTCATCTTTCTTTAATTCTGCTGTTTTCAGTTCTCCTGTCTGTGATTCCTCTGACTCTGGTTTATCTGTCTTTGGTTCTACTTTCTTAATTACTTCTACCACTGACTCTTCTGTTTTGGGTTCTGTCTGTAGTTCATATGTCTTTCGTTCTCTTGTACATGGTTCTCCTACCCTTAATTCATCAGTCTTTTGTTCTGTCTTTGATTCTTCAGTCTTTGGTTCCTCTGTCTCATATTCATGTACGTCTGATTCTCCTGCACGTGGTTCCTCCATTAGTTTCATGTGTGATTCTTCTAAATCTTCCATCTTTTGTTCTATTTCTAGTTCTCCTGACTCCAGTTCTTTGGACTTTGGTTTTGTTTGTGATTCTTCAGTTTCTGCCTCTTCCATTTCTTCTGTCACTCGTTCTGTTTGTGGTTCTTCTACCTTCTGTATCTCAACCATTAGTTCTGTTACTGGTTCCACTGTTGTTTCTTCTGCGTGTAATTCTGTTTGTGGTATCTGTGTTTTTTCTGTCTTTAGTTCTTCAGTCATTGATTCACTTGTGTTTGATTCTTCTGAGTGTGGTTCTTTGGTCTTTGATTCTTCTATCACTGCTTCTATTGTTTGTGGTTCTTCTGTCCTTGGTTTTTCAGTCTTAGACTCTCCTGTCTGTGGTTCTTCTGCTTTTGATTTTTTTGTCTGTGGTCCTTCTGCTTTTGATTTTTTTGTATGTGGTTCTTCTGTCCTTGATTCTTCTATCTTTAGTTCTCCTGCCATTAGTTCTTCCATCTTTAAACTTTTTGTCTGTGGTTTAAATGTCTTTAACTCTTTTGTCTTTAATATTTCTGTCTGTGGTTCTTCTGTCCTCGATTCTTCCATCTTTGGTTCTACTGCCTTTATTTCTTCTGTCTTTAATTTTTCATACCGTAGTTCTTTCTTTGAGTCAATTATCTTAGAGTTTCCCATCTTCATTTCATCTAACTTCAGTTCTCCTGTCTCAACTTCTTCGGAATTTGTTGTCAATACCTCTGATTCAGACTTTTCATCTTGTGCCTTTGCTTCTACTGCTCTCTCTACTGTAGGTACCTCTGCCTTTGATACCTGTACCTTTGGCATTTCTGATTTTATTTTCTTCGTCCTTAGTCTGCCTATCTTTGTTTTATCCACTCCTAGTTGTTCTCCTTCTGATCCAACTGCCTCTGGTTTTCTTCCTATTTCTTCATCTTCTATGGGTTCTACTACAGGAATACCTGGTTCTGATTTTATGTTTGGTCTGGATCCTGTCTTGTATGATGTCTCGTCCATGGGACCCTCTAAGGTTAGAGTGACAACAGGACGCTCTTTATCTTGATAACGATCTCTAGGTGCATCAACAACTGGTCGGAGATTCTTCTTGGGGAATGTCTTTGTCTTATCAAATGATGGTAAATTCACTTTGTTTGAAGTTATATCATTTAAGATCTCTCTAGAGATACATGGTGATTTGTTTCCATTGCTTTGAATCACTTCTGGAAGATTTAAATCGGAAGAATCTGACTTTGCTGACTGACTTCCTTCTCTGTGAACTTTCTCTCTCAGATGTGAGTTTGGTAATTCTGACTTTGTTGCCTGGTTCTCTTTTCTTTGAACAATCTCTGACTTTGCTGCTTGGTTTCCACATCTTAGAACTGTCTGTTTTGGATTTAACTTTGTCGATTGGTTAATATTTTCTTGACCCATCCCCACTGGATCCGAGCATGATGGCTCTGACTTTGCTGCTTGGTTTCCTGTCTGTGAAACCTTCTCTGTTGGACTTAATGTATTTAGCTTTGCTGGTTGGTTTCCACTTCTTAGAAGTGTCTCTGTAGGATTAAAGTTTGATAGTCCTAACTTTGTCTGCTGGTTCCCATGCCTTGGAACCATATCTGATAGATTTATATTAACTGGGCTTGACTTAGCTGTTTGGCTACCACTTACTGAAACCATCTCAGTTGCATTTGTCTGATGTAGGTTTCCATGTGTTGGATTCGTCTCTTTTGTATTTATGTTTGACAGCCCTAGCTTTGTTGGTCTGTTTCCACTTCCTGAAACCATCTCAGACAAATCTAGATTTGGCAGTCCTGACTCTGTTGGTTCGTGTCCACCTCTTGGAACTGTCTCTGTTGAATCTAAGTTTGATGGAGGTGTTTCCGTTAGTTGGTTCCTACTTACTGGAAATGTCTCAGGCAGATTTACATTGAAGGAATTTGTTTCTCTTGTTTGTTCTCCATTTTCGAACATCATCTCTTGTGGCCTGTTTTTCTCTGAATCCTTTTTATGTGGGATGGTCTTGGGTGTTCCATGATATCTCCATCTTTGACCCTGCCACATAACATATCTAATATGTAAATTGATACACAAATATCTTACCCATATTTAGCATGTTAAATCTATTTAAGAGCATCACTCTAAAAATCATTTCATTTCATAGTAACAGTGTAACTTCTTTTGCCTAATTTCAATCTACAAAAATAACTGGTCCTTTTTAGCACAGTTACAACTACTGGTTGAAGTTAGCTTTGTCTTAGCTCTCAAGTCCTGAAGGTACTAGATAGATGTAAGAGATGAACAGACAGGCATAGCAATTGCTTTAACAAAATATAATCAGAACTTGTGAACTGATACCCAATTACTGAGACTTACATTCTTTCCCTTGTTCCTTAAGAACTCAGCAACCCTGCGATGACCCATAGTCTTCGCTTCGTCCAGTGCCGTACGACCTGATCTGTTCCTCAGGTGAAGGTCGACACCACTGTAAACAAGCCACGTGACAGTGTACAGGTTCCCACATGCAGCAGCATAGTGGAGGGTTGAATTTCTACTGGGAGTAACTTGAGATGATAACTCACAGCCATGCTTCCTCAGCAAATTCAGAACTGTCTGCCCTCCCGTCTTGGCAGCTAGGTGCACAGGCATGAATCCTGAAAAAGAATAACTAGTGAAGCATGGAAATTAAGTTATGGTCTACACAACACAGTCCCTGTTAGTTATTAGGTTAATAATATCTATATAGGATTCATCGAGTTATTGCTTATTTTGGAGTTTGGCAAAGCAATGAAGCTGTTAAATATTTACTATTTGCTATATACAGTATTACAGAACAATCATTTATGAACAAATGCATGAAAAATAAAGAACAATGTCACATCAAAAACAGAATCATAAAATGATGATTATCATAAAGATTTCACATTGGCAGTAAAGCACATCTCAACATAATTTTATCTATTTATTATTCAACCCAAGGACACCTTTACGAAAGGGCCATGATATTACCCCAGGACCCCATTTCTGAGAGCTCCTGCAACCCAAAGCTGTTCTGCACTCAGCATCAGGGACAGGATAAACACCTCTGAAGCAAGATTTTCTTTGTCAATGATACAGCCTTGCCTAGGTTACTTTTCACTTACAATGTAATCTCAAGCAGGCGGAGTCTTGTACCATCACTTGAAAATGGTGAAGTGTTAAAATATTTACTATTGGAATAATTCAACATCAAAGAGCAATCATTCATGAACAAATGCATGAAAAATAATACCAGAAATGGAATAAAAAACTGATAATCATCATACAGATTTCCATGCTGGCTGTAAGACACAACATAATCACTATATTTACAAAAGTCCTTAACAACCACTGGTGTTACCTTCATGAAAGACCCAGTAGTTAGCAAAACCATGGTTAGCAAGGTTCAAGGCCTATGGGAAACTGGGGGTTTGGGGGGAGTGCCTCTTGGGAAAGATATCTTAAATCCTATGATGAACATTTCAGGGTTAAAAATAAGTATGTTATACTTCAAAAACAATAGCATGCTTATTCTATAAAAGTACAAAAAGTGATGTACAAAACTGTAAAGTAATAATATGATGGCAGTATGTTACCCCTGATGCTACTACACCTTCAACAAAGCAGCCAGCCAGCTATGCTGCACCAAAGGCTACCTTAATGCTCTCCCTTGCAACAATGCCTGGTTATGACACTCCAACCTCTGCTTATCAATGGTGGTCTACCAAACTGGAAAACAATCAGCCTACAGTCAAATGACTCTCACCCAATGTGCGGATAATTTTTTGAAGGTGCCGTGTAAAACTGTGGATAACTAAAATTTGCTGCCGATAAAATGGTATAAATTATTCTAATTGTGTATACTTAAAAACCATGGTTAATTAATCTATGACAGGCAGGGGACCTCTATACATAATACACATGAAATTCACAAAAAGGCAAACTAGATCACAAAAAATGCTTATGAAAATCAGTGTTTTTTCAAAATATCCAGTTCCTGGGAAATTCTGCTTTACTGGTCACCTGATTTGGATTCCTCTTCCTAGTACACAGTCCCAAATCTGGCAACCCAAAAATCTGGGTGTTCCAGGAGCCAGCAATCCAAGTGAACACTCTATTAGCATGGAAAATATCATTATACTTGGACATCTTTTGGATTACCAATGCATGCTTCTGACTTCACTTACTTAATGCTGCATTAAAATTACTGTAAAATGTACAAATAGGTAAATAGGTAATTACAAATTACTAGATAATTATTTATCTCAGGTTCATCTTTTACACTCTAGCTTAATCATCGAGATAGCCACTTCATTTGATGAAAGGATGGGGAGTTGGTGCAGTATTTCCAATTTCAATTCAAACCTGCCTTTTGGTTGTGCCCCTCTCTCTCCCTGTGTTAAAATTAATATCTAACCCTTTATTCACTGAGAAGATCTCTAAAAGGCAATCAAATAGTCCTGAGGCTCGTGGGAGCACTATGAGAAAGCATTTTCCCCTAGGTACTATAAATGTGCAATTACTGATAAAAGTAAAATAAGCAGCCTCAGGTAGGAAATTGAAAGATGAGTATGGGGTCAGTAACTCCATCATTTACGACCTCAAATACAAAAGGCTCAGTTATTTAAACTTTTTGCTCGCATTGAAGCACCAAAGTTTTTGGGAAAACAAAACACACAAAATCAACCTTAGATAGCTGATCTAGACAAAGTTTTTATTGAAGAGATTGGACTTCTTAAGTGTACAAAGGTCCTTTATGTGGTTGCATGATAATGGCCAAAGCCAAGGTATTTCAAGACGAATCAGGGCTAACCATCCCTTGTGACCACTCCTCAGACTGATTCACAAAATTCAAGACATACCATGTCTTACGACTGTTGAATGCATGTAGAAAAAGCATCAGATGATCAGGAAGCTGCCAAGGCCTACTTCGATGAATTCTCCACGTTGATTTGTGAGAGATGAAGTCCCTAAAATCATTTCTTAAGATACATCATTTCAGCAGGTGTGCAAAGCCAACAAAACATTGTCATAGTGGTAAACTTGCTAAGGAAGATGTATGTTACTGCAGATGAGCCAGCACCCTCAGGATTTAAGGACCCAAAAGAAAGGCCTATAGTTCTTGAGTGTTCTAATGAAGCATTAAGCTGGAATGCACAAGATAAAACTGTTTGTCATTTGTAAAAATCAGAATCCTAGGACCTATCATGGGGTCAGGATTTTCCGAGTGTTGTAAAAGGCCAATAAACATCCATGGATTACAGATGAAATATGCCTGAACTGGTTTAAACATCACTTTGTGCCTCATACCAGGGCACACTGTCAATCAGTTTTTATATGAATTTTGGAAGAAGTGAAAAACCTGTCTTTTAAAATGTGCCAGGACACAGACAATGGGAAAGACATGAGGGGGTAGAGAGTTCCAAAGCTTTGAGGTGTAGGGATATAAAGTCATCAAAACAGCCCACCTTGAGTTGCCATCGGCCACAGTAATCATGTGATGCAGCAACTTGCCGAGTTTTACATTGTCTAACTAGGGGTAGGGGGACACAAGCAGCCAGTTCTCAGAAGCAAAAACCAAAGTAATACCTACAGAAGAGGGAAAGTGAACCAACATGGCAGCGTAGGGCAAATAGGTCAAGTTTTGAAGTTAGCCTAGGAAGTTTATAAGTCGGACCACTTTCAACTCAACTCTTGTCAAGTAAGGATGCAGAGCAGTACTCCATACAAGGATGGATCAATCCTTTGTATAGATGGAGCAACTGTTCAGAAGAAAAGACATTTCGAAATCTAAACAGAACCTCCCAGTGTTTTAAAGGAATACTCAGCTATTTTTGCAATGCGGGTTTTCCAAGATAGAGTGAATGTTACAGTAATACCAAGTATGTTCATTGAATCAAGAGGTGGAATTACAGAACCGTAAAAAAAAAAGGAATCTTCTTTAGAGAGATGGGTAGAAACTGGGTTTTGGAGGAATTAAACTTAACCATATTTCATCTACCCCACTGAGACAAAGTTGTCTCGAGATGAGATGCAGATCGAGGGAGAGAAGAAAGAGGGCCTTCCAAGGATTTCACCATTAAGAGGGCTATTTAGTTTGCTTCTAGAATTGGGGACAATTTTAATCAACCCTTGACACACCTTGTGTCTTTCTTCCAACACTTTCTAGGGGCAATGCTGAACCTTGTTTCCTTGGGTTTCAAGTTTCACAAGAAATACAGTCTGTGCATGCTTTGTAGGAGTAAGCTAAAGGATTGTAGGGAAGAAATTAGGATGTTACATGAAGAGGATAGGGAAGAATGTATGCATATAAATGATGGTGGTGAAACAACGCACACGACAGTGTAATATTGCATATTGTTATAAATCCAGACCAAAGAAAAACATATAAGTTTGACAATGAAGATAATGATTGTAAAACAAAAACAAAAATTCTATTGGTAAGTATATCAGCCTCAATGAGCAACTAATTAAAGCTCTGGAGCAAAGGAGGTTAATGAACAACAAATTATGAATGTAAATAAGATTAAAAAAAAAACTTCTTACAGAAAAACCAAAGTGAAAAAGTGATACTGCGAGTCATATCAAGAGCGTTACAAACGAAATGAAAATCCTGTAAAACCTAAAGCCTCAACTTCTTGAGGTACTGCTTCATCCATCCCAAAAGAAGAGATCTTGTCATATACTTCCTCGTACCCAAATGAAATAAAATTTACAAGGATTTATCCTACAACCCCTACTTTGAAGGAAGAAACAATAACAAAACTTTTGCAAGTAAAGAGTACCTTTTAAGTATGTATTCAATATTTTACTTATCTGTACTTACCAGGTCATCTACCACAAAAACAGGAAAATTCCTGAATCTGGCATGGTTCAGGTTAATGGCATTCCAGATTTGAGAGTGGGTACAAACAGATGACAGCAGTAACAGTGATGGTGGGAGGTGGCAACAAAATGCTCCATAATTTTTACTGATTAACGTATGCCATTCAGCAATCGGTTACTGTGAATAAGTACTATGACTAACATGCTTAATACTGATAAGGCCCGCAGATGATGTTTTTCTTATACTTACCACATTCATCTACCATTTCAGCATTGGCCCCATTTGCCAATAGCAGGTTAAGCACTCGACTGTAGCCATAGTTTGCAGCTAAATGAACAGCTGTTGCTCCTGCAAAAGAGAGTGGAAGTTCTAGATAACAGAGGTGGAGAAGCTGGTGTTATACTAAGTGCAGTCAAGAGAATTCTTAATGTTCACCTGGGTACATATATTGGAAGGAAGATGTGGGCATCAGGTACATAAAAAGGAGGTATTTTCTTTTTATGTTTTTAGTTATATGTGTAGTAGTTAAGTGGAGAGGGAGTGTGATATGAAGAAACTTCTGAGTCCTTATTTCTTGCACTTCTGTTTGTGTACTAAAACTGACAAACCAAAGCAAGAGTGAGATGAGGAGACCTATACAAATTCAGCAAGAGCCCTGACTACAAATTCTGTTCAAGTATGGCTACAGTCCCTTTAGGATTAATGCAGTGTAACTTTGTGCTTTTATCTTTTGTAATGACCAACAAGATGCAAGACCCAAAATAATACGTCCCAATCAAAAAGTCAACTCAAGAGAAAAGGATACAAGTAATCAAATGAAAAAGAACATAGAAATTAATCAAGGATCTGGTATTTGTAAACCTGACTCTTATCAAAGGTGAGAAAAGTTTACAAGATGAAAGGAGTAAGAGAATTTCAGAGCTTAGCTGTTCAAAACAAAAAGGAGGTATCATAATGGTTAATCCTCAAGCAGTCAGTAATAACACAGAAATTATGGGAAGGAGCAGCCAGATACATGCCTTGAGTTAAAGCCACAATAAAACCTGTTGAAGGGAGAGAGAGCGAGAGCAATAGCAACATAACAGCGTGCATAACAACATGGTTGAAGGGAGGTGATGACAGAAGAATTTTTGAGATCGAAGACTTCAGGCTTCTGATTCCACTCTTGTTAAAAGCACAGTGGAGGAAGAACCACCTCATATAAGTGAGCAGTACTCTACAGTAAGAAGAATAAATCCCCTTTATATATGTAGTAGGGAGAATAAATCCCCTTATGTATGTCGTAGGGAGAATAAATCCCTTTTATGTATGTAGCAGGAGAATAAATCCCTTTTATATATGTAGTAGAATAAATCCCTTTTATACATGTAGTAAGGAGAATAAATCCCTTTTATGTATGTAGTAGGGAGAATAAATCCCTTTTATGAATGTAGTACAGACAATAAATACCTTCTATATATATATATATATATATATGTTGTAGGGAGAATAAATCCTTTTTAAATATGTAGTAGGGAGAATAAATCCCCTTTATATATA
>JAUTYZ010434025.1:0-13749 GCA_032273725.1 Panulirus interruptus | reverse complement strand
AAATAAGATTTTTTCCTAAATAAGGAATGCTTTAGTATTGATTCAAAAGAATAAATAATGGTTTTGATAGTTTTTGTGCTCATCATATGAAAAATGTTACATATTTTTTGTGAAATTAGGATTGGCCAACACAGTAAATAAATTTGTCCTTGAACTAGTTACAGTTAACTCTTAATTCACACACACACACACACACACACAAACTAAAAAAGTTTTTATATTTTTCCAGCAATTTTTCAAAATAAAAAAAAATTCCTTTTTTGCACAATGGGTAAGCCAAAAAAATTAATTGCGCACTAAATGGGTTAAACAGGGTAATAATGATGGCTTATTTCATAGAATACAAAGGAAAAGGTGAGGAAAATTTCTCACATTCTGTTCCATATAAAATGTTGAAGCTCTTTCAGTAAACTGTATCGTTCTTTGCATTTACTCTAGACATAGTGTATCTGAATAAGGTGAAGAGAACCCCTATAAAAATATGACTCCCATGAAATATATAGCAAATTAGTTGCCCATCAACTGAGTAGCATTCCTGGTAGATCCGCTACTATTGTGGTCCTATAGCAATAACCTTTTATGAAAACCATTTGGCAGATATAACATTAATACATGAATAATTTAGATGTACCATCTGGCTTATTATTAGTGCATGACACAGCATATGAATCATGAAAGGCAGGGTAAATCAATGACATTTCTTCTAATCACAATGACCTCATTACATTCCAGATTTTAGTTTCTAGCTAGCACAGCTTTGATAAAATTCAGCCTCATCAAAAAGCTACCTCGCTAACACTCTTCTCAAACATTTACTTAGTAAATTGACTGAGGAATTAATTTAGAAATTTTTAAATTAAGAAAAGTTACAGAAGATATCTGAGCAAGGGAAATGACTGAGAGCTTTACTATATCCTCATTTTACAAACTACATTATAGAATCCCAGTGATACCCCATGCGTAAACCCAACAATTGTCCCTAAGGACAGGATCATCATGTGTGAACCACTGCTGATTCTTTAGTAAGAAGGCTGATGTGTTACAAGTCCAAAGCCAAAACATACATGAATGAACACTACCGTCTAGTTACACCAAAGGAAGTATAAATGATTAAAGAGGAAAAAAGAGGCTTAGAAAGAAAAAAAATAGCTCACTGGCCTTACCTGTATGGCAAAAAGGCTTTTCTTGAGTTCTAAATTTGTTTTCTTCCTGACAGAAGCCATCTAATGAGAGAACTTGCCTCAGAAATAAAGTGGTGAGCAATGGGCTAACAAGTGCTTGGCAGACATCCCATGCACCATACAAGAGAGTGTCCCACAGATTCAGAACTTGGGTGACAGGTAACAAAAGTGCTGACAGAGCTCCAAAGCCTCTAAAAGCAACCCCGTCCAAGTAAAGAATCCTCCTACAGGCTAAAGTGGCCAATTTTTTGACATCATGAGCACAGGCATTTCTGGCAGGCTGAGACTTCAGGACTGGTGTTTGATGTGTAGCAATGCTTCTTTCTAACAGGATGTTTGGGGGTAGAAGAGATAAAAAACATCTCAAAGGTAATCAATAGTAGAACCAAACTAGGCTTTCAAATTGTCTACTGAACAAAGGCCATGGTGATGTTCCTCTCCTTCCAACTGGATATAATGAAGTCTAACTCTTGCTAATCGCAAGCTGTAAAGTACTCTCTGAAAGACAACTCCAGGGTGCTTGCTACAAAGGAAACAAGATGAACACCTCTGAATCAAAAACACACCTGATGCAAGTTCTAGGGAAGAGAGGCTGCCCTACTAAAGATGCCAAGAGATGGCACTACAATCACATCCAACAATAACAGCCTAAAAAGTAAGATGAAGTACAAAAGAAACAAAATACACCCTGACCAGGACTCCTGGGGTGATAATGCACTACCTTATTAATAACTAAAATAAATGCATTAAAATGAACTGAGAGGAAGAAACATGAGGGAGTAAGAGGGGCCCCTACTTGTACTGGTACCTTGATTGTGCATGCCCTTCATGTACACAAAACATTAATCAGAAGCAGTGACCCAACTATTCATTCCCTAAGAACACAAACCATGGGCTATTGCTGTGTTGTGCAAAGCTTACAGAATGAAATGGCTGTATTTGTTGATAATCTTCCTCTGTACTCATGAAATTAGCTTCCTTCTCCAGAGGAGGTTGTAGCAAGCAGTGGTTTGCATATAGTGATCCTGTCCTTTGGGGAAGGTGGTGACTTCAGCCACCAGTTATTACTGGGATATTTACATATTAATCCCAAAGAAAGCTGGGCGCTCTCATTTCCCTTGCTTACTGGCTAGGGAAATATGAACGAAAAATATTGCTTTGCCTTACTACAGACATAATTTTCTATATGCACTTTCACTGACCATATATAAAGATAGTGACTGATCACAGTTGCAGATTAATCGGTTCATATCAAGAGGATGGTAAATAATCATACGAATATTATGATTAATATCTTCTGCATGTTTGGACTCAAAGAGCTCTTTTATCCAAAGAGCTCTTTTCCATGTTTTCATTGGTTTGACAAGTACAACACAAAGAGCCTGCAAAATTAGATTTTCATCAATTCGTCCCACCCCACTCTCATAAATCCTGATAATATCTCCTCCATCATTAATGGATGACATCATTTTGAACACAGCATAGGAATGTAAATTTTCTACCATGTACATTTGAGAGAAAAACACAAGATCTATATATGCCTTTACATCTCCTTTTTCCATTAAATCACATCTACATCCATATAAAAAGTGTATCAGCATTTCTAGGGAGGTTTTGCTTGTCAATGGTAATTCAACAAAGGTGCTTACACCCTCAGCAAATGATCCCATTAGCATACCCCTAAGTACCTCATTCTTTTCAGCCAGGAATTCCCGATTAGCTGACACCGTGCTACCATCATCCAGTTTAAATGTTACATCCTTTGTTTCATCATCTTTCCATTTGCATTCCTTCAGTTTCACATCAGAATCTGAGGGATCACTAAAAGGGCCCACTGTACTGTCCTGCTTGCAATTCAATGTTTTTTCTCTCTTCTGCTGAATTTTGACATTTTCAACCACTTCCTCTGCTGTGTGTTTCCCTCGACGTAAGCACATTGTACACATGACAGGCTTATACTGGTTGTCTAACTGTATAGAAATGGAAGCAAAACATGATATAAATTACTCCTGGGATGTGTTTATCTAATCATTATTAAATCTGTTGACAACTGTGTAACAGAAATCCCATGCCTTAAAATGGACGATAGCTTTAAGAAAAAATAATCTTAGTTAAAATGAATAAAATGAATAAAATGAAGTAAACAGAAGTTATAACCATAAGAGTGACATGATTTGTTTTTGAGAATTTGAAATATATAGCACATAGATATAAAAAAATGAAATACTATAACGGTAAACAGAATAAATCTGTTAAAATGACATTAAGAAACACAACAAAATAATTCAACTTCTCCATGATTTGTGCAGAAAAATTTAGATTTTGGAGAAAGAAAACCATTTCTCTGCCATGGACAAAGCCCAATGAGTATCTAAGAGAGTCCTTGTTTGATGAGATCTTAAGACACCATTTTACCTCAAAGACAAGGTGTAGCCATGAGGATTCAACCACTTTGCCCATCATAAAACATAAGACATGATGACCACAGAGCAACTCATTCTGGCCTATGATATTACAGTGTAGAGGTGACCATCTTCACCTTTGGATATGGCCCTATGAGCATCTGAGAGCATGTTACATATAAAGGAATAACTTCAAGAAAAACCTATTTAAAATTAAGGGGGGAACCTATATTTAATGACATTTCTGGCCCATCCTCTTCCAATGGACCAAAGACCCCTTTTACAAATCTCATACAAGAGGTTCCATGTGAAAGACATCAATGACTCTGACAGATGACCCTGGTTGAGAAGGAAACAACTTGCTAATAAAAGCCTGTAAGAATGAATAAAAATTCTCCAACGTAATTTTCTCTGAGACCAAGAAATCTTTTAAGTCTTGACCGGACCTAAAAGATAATGTTCCAAAGGAGAAATTTTCCAAAACTGAAAGTAAAACTGGTTTATTCCTAAATCTAACTGTTTCATTTCTATCAAGAAACTGAGTATGAATGAATCTTTACCTATAACATGATCTTCAGTCTTTGGAAGATTCTGAATAACAATACTACAATAATTTCACTAACTCTTCCTCCTGAAACTCAAGTTATAAGGTTAAGTCTCTACATATTTTCATTGTTGGAACACCATTCCAAAGCTTTACAATGATCTACAATAATACCTCCTAATACCCCCCTTTTTTTTTTTTACCAGAAAGAACTAATTCACCTACAACACCACTCTCTGAGCTTGAAATTGCAGACCCTTGCAAAACCTATTTGGAAGCACCAATTGATCCCAAGCCAACTTCAGATATGGAACAATTCAAGAATTTTCCTGCATTTCATATGGGACATGCTTTCTGGAAAACATATACGACTAAACAAATTTACCAAACAATACTGCTTTATTTGACAGTAGTCTGGTCAAGAGTGCTGAAATTAACCTGGTAAAATCTGAGGCATTATGCTTATGCTAGTCTGAAAACCATCATTCTTTAGGTGCATTGGTTCTCCAGATACAACACAGTATTCACAATTCATATCACGAAAAAACATGAATAAAAGACACGGTTACCCACCTGATATCTATGAAAGCCAGAAACAAAGTGAAGATAGAGCAAAGGAATGTCAAACAACAGTCAGTAGATTGATGCAGCACCATAGTGAGCCAATGAAATGAATAAAGGTGAATGATATCATGCTACTGCATCCCCACACTGTGATTTCACAGGTCTGGAAATGTTGCTCTGTGGTGAATGAGCATCTGCTGGCCTCATATATTTTATGATGGTTCAAGGGAATAAATCCTCATGGATACACATTATTTTGTAAGTAAAGTGGTGTTTTAGCCCAAAGCAAGCAAGTACTTTTGAATGCTTATAGGGCTCTGTCCATAAGTGAGAACATACAAGTATTAGGCAAGATGTGGAAAACATCAACACCTATAGAACACATTTACCTGGACATACTTATCATCCAGAGGTTTTCAATAAGCTTACCCTACTGCACTCAGCCAGTTAACAATTACTTCATGGAGACAAAAACATGATTAAATGTAATCTCCAAGAATAATGAGTCAAATGAGTTACCTGAAGCGTTGTAGCTAGTTTTGAGAGAGCTGCAGTTGCATACATGTAGTTTGCATCATTTGGAGGTCTCTCAGAGCGGAAGACAGTCATGAGCAAATCCAGTGCTGAGTAACACACCATGAAGTCATGCAAAAGTTTTGGACACCTGTAAAAATTTTTATGTTCTGTATGTCTTCACAAAAACAAACCCAATGATTACTGTTAAAAATAATGCTTTCATGCATCAGATTTCATTTGCAGAACAAATCTATTCCCTATATATGGTGGGGATATAGTATATCTGGCAGGATGGTACTGTACAGTCTCAGAGGTCCGATGACATGATTTACCACATCAATTACCCCATGGTAATGAGAGTGGAGGGATGCAACTTCTGTTTGCTGTCCTTGCATGTGGTTATATTTTTGCTATTTCTGTTTTGGGTAATATTTTTCCTCTACCAGTAACCAATCATGAGTCCTAAGAAGTTTTCCACGGAAGAAAAGGCCTGTATTCTTGCTTGGAAGTAATAAAAACCTTGTACTCTTTCTTGGAAGAAAGCAAATGTGCATACAAGTGATATTTCAGGGCCTACTGATTATCAAGTTATCAGTTGCCTTATTGGTCTTTCTAGGTCAACCTGACCCAGCTTTTCAGGGAGGGATGATGTTTGAAGTAAAAAGAAAAGAAAAAGGTATCCAGATAATGAACCTGGCCCTGCCAGTACATCTTGAAATCTCGCCTGTAGGCACATATTCTTCTAACCCAAAAACCATCACTGATTTGCATCTATCTACCTCCTGTTTCATTAACTTTCTCGGTTTCAGTAAAGCCCTATAGTCAGGTAAGCCCTTCAGCGGTAATTTATCCACCTCCATGTCTCTGTTTTTACTAAAATCTGCATTTTTGCCTTTATGCGATAGTCCTGAATACTCTTCACTTCATCAAACACTCTATCAAACACTCGTTATATTTTCCTGATCATTCTGTCTCTAACAGGATATATTGCCCTCTACATAGCTTCTTTAGTAATCTACAATGTCCCTTTGTTTCAGTATCTGCAAACTTCTGTTCCTCTAGTCCTATAAATACAATCTTTGAAGAAGTGTAAAAGCTGTCTTTAGTCCCAACTGTCCATTATGACTATATATAGTTAGCGTAGGAGTGTATTACCCAGTATGTAAACAGATGATCATCAAGTAAATTCTGAATCAAGCCTGCAGGCCTAAAAAGCTACCTAATACTAAAAACTCCAAAAGTAGACAAAAGCAACAGATCAAATCAGAGAGGAATACCTTACTATGATTTGACCCTTCTTTACCTGGTTATGTGGGGGAGCGCCATGACACAACCCTCCCTCACATTGTGCTCACGCGTTGGATGGAGTCTGTTGGTGACCTCACACTTCCCATATTGATGGATATGATTGAAGAATTTTACTATTTCTTCAAGAAAAGCCATAGCCCCTTCTGAGAGGATGCGGCACTGAGAACATCCATTTGGTGATTCTGGGTCACCAGCCTCTCCTAATTCTACTCCCACATATGGAATAAAGAGACTGTCCAGGAGAGGTTGGATGCAGAGAGGGTTTCTGTCAAAAAGAATACATGATATAAGTTTTCTGAAAAACAGGCATAACATGGGAGCTTTAAGGAAGGTAATTGAAGAGAGCAATGAGAGCTATCATGTACTGAAAAGTTTGATGGAAGTGATTTAAACTATACTTATGTAAGGGTATGTAACAATGATTTTCAAAAATAAAATGGCTTTAGGAGTGTAAAGGAAATGAGATGCATTTCTAGGCAGTGGATGCTAATTCATATAGTAAACCAACAGAATAAGAAATGCTAAAATCAACTGAAAATAGAATAATATGAAGGACATGACTGACACAGTACAAAATGTACCACTGAAGCAGACAGGTCCCGTGGAGGGGAAAATGTAAGGAGAATGATTGAGTCTACCTGACAGTTATGAGTAAGAGTAGATGATGATGAAGACCAGAGGTAAGCTGGAAGAAAAAACTAAGGGAGATGTATATAAGGCAGATGACTAGAATGGAGGGCACTACATCATGTGCTAAGATTATGGCTCTGAATGAGTCATCCTGCTCTATACTGGGAAAAGGCCAAATGTATGCAAAAAATGTAAACATTTCATTTTCATTTAACAAGTATTTCATTTCCTTCTTAACTTCTGGCTGACTACTTCAAACAGAACTTCGGTATCAGTAGAGTACCATCTAGGTTTGAAATTAAAGAAAGGTTATTTTACGTAAACATAAGTCTTCTTACCTCTTTAGCAATATAATCTTCCTTTGTTTTGCAAGCATATCCTACAGAACATCTGGAACATTTACAGCTTTTTTCCCAACCACTGCTAAGAGCATATAAAAAATATTCACTAGTTAATAACCATCTTGATACCTTAAACTCAAAAACCCAAAAGAAAAACATATTATCTGCTGAGAAATTTTGACTACTGGTTTGGTGATTGCCAAAATGCCGTAGCTACAACTTTTCAGCACCAAGAAATCAGAATAGGTGAAGAGAATGACGGCTTGCTCAGCAAGTGTTGTATGTAGAAACCGTAAAAAGGAAAATTATTGGTTTCAATAAATCCTAGAAGTAAAGTCTGGGGTCAGTGTGAGGGCAAGAGCAAAGGAAGGGGTGGCACTTCTGCTGAAAGAGGAGTTGTGGAAAGTATTGAAGAGTGTTAGGAAGTGACCTCCAGACTGATGTGGTTGAGAATGAAAGTGTATTATGAGGGGTAGGTTACTGTCAGTACTTATACACCTATCAGACAGCGGATTGAGGAAGAGAGAAGTGTTGTGAGAGGAGCTGAGTGAGTTCATCAGCAATTTTGATGTGGGGTTCAAGTATCATCAGTGGATGATTTGATGGTAAGAGTGGGTGATGTGGCAGCTGAGGGTATAATTGGGAGGCATGGGGTACCTGGTGTGAACAAAACAGTAAGCAGCTTATGGTGATGTGTACTGAAAAAGAAATGGTAATTAGGAATACCTGATTTACAAAAAGTATACATGGGCAATAGGAATTACTGGATTATGTACTAACTGATAAATATGCAAAGAAGCGGGAAAGCTGGTGGGGTGTCTGAACATACAAAATAACTCTCTGTGTCACACACAACACTTGACAACACTTAACTCACACAGCACATTCTTTGTAACTCTAGATTTCTTGTGGTGAGTGCTATGTGCTAGCCCTGCCTTTTGGCAAATTGGTAGAAGTAGTAGGTAGGAACATTCAGGCAGGACTATTAGGGAGAAACATTAGGTAGAAGTAGAAGGTAGGAACATTAGGTAGAAGTAGTCAGTAGGAACATTAGGTAGGAGTCTCTGCAAACACTGTGTTTAGAGTTGCCCCTTGCCAGTGGACACTTAAGGCTAAGAATTGACACTGGAGTTCACTAGTTTTGGAGACTTTTGCCATGGAGTTCCAGATAAATAGATAGATTACATTGGTAAATACAGTGTTCCATCGTCTGCTGTTGGTCCCACTTCATCAACCAGTTCTCCATTGATAACTCGAGCAATGTTTCAACAATATTACTGTAAAATTATCAGTAAGCTTTCGAAGATAAACATCGGCTACAATTTGTCAACAACGTCATATCCACTTTGTTCGCATTACTCATACAGTACGGTACATGTTAACTCGCACATTAGTCATCACACTCACTACCTGCAGAGTGGGGAAGGTGGCTAGCTCAGCATGTTACCTCAAGAGCGTGTTACGTGGTGTACTGCATGGGATGACAAATTCAGATCATAATTCTGAAATTTTCCCAAATCTTGCAGACTTTTTGTTTGCTGCTAACTTGCTACCACACCCAGTGTGTTACCATGAGCTCTGGCCACCGTGTAGGATGCTGAATTTGTTTCAGTGTTATTCATTTTTTCCCCATTACCGTAAAATTGTTCAGCATTTCGATGCAAGCATAAAATTTTGAAATTTTCAAAGTTTTGAAATGAGAATTAGTGAGGTTGTAATGTACTTCCCTCTTTGTTGGTGTATGGGGGGCTGGACAGTAGCACAGATGCTCTCTTTTTATGTAAGTATGTGAGAATTTTTAGTTTTATCTAAGTGTGACTTTGTTTTACATACACCTAAGCACATATGCTATTCACAACCAAGGGCAGCAAAAGTGTTTGATCATTTAGACATGGCTGTGACTCAGTAATGACATGGATACCAAGTGTGATTGTGCCCTGGTGTTTTCTAGAATGATTACTGATGCTTCATATGCCTATAAAGAAATTTAGAGAGAGAAAAAGGCAGGCAACACTGCTAATATTGGATAGCTTTTTCAAAAAGCCAAGGTCAGCTTCTCTTCCCTCTCTACTTGAAATAGTTGTTGAATTAGATAATTAAGGGGCAACATAGACAAGTCTAGTACCCTTAACCTTTTTCCTGGTAGCCATCACTCCACCCCATTATGACTCCACCTGCACCTCAAGCCCTCATCACCAGCATTCTCAGTATCACTAAATTTCATCTCATTACTTGTGATATGGAAGCAAGTGTAGAATCAGTCTAAATTATGTCATGAAAAAGAGTGGTATGTAAAATAAATAAATAATGGTTTATTAAAGTTAGGCAGGTATGTTGTGAGCATAGTCCACAAATAAAAAGATGAGGGAAATTTTGGTCAGCAACATAATCCCCTTATGAAATAGGTTTCAGTGGCTTATACAAGCCACATTCTGCTAGATTGACGGATCCCAAGAACATAACCCTGTCATTATATGAGGGCCTGGTATTGCATACAAAGTTTTTGAGGTTGGAGATCAATATTCAGTCACAAGGTCTTGTGTACCAAACTGCCTGTAAATGAATTTGTCCACAATATCTGAAGACCAGGTAAATGGATGTGAACTAATACCACAGATACTACAGAGATAGGTGTATATTTTATTACATTTTCAAGACTAGGGATAAAAAGGGTCTTGCTCACTGAAATGCTACCAAATAAGTGTGATATATCTGAATATCGGGTAAATAGATGTAGATCAAACTTAAGTTTACAATGTAAAGGCCACATGGTTACATTAACTATGGGAACACAAAACATTATGCAAAGGACAAGTGTTTTATAGATTTCTTTTTGTAAAAGTTCTTTCATTTCCCTCACACTAAAGTTAAATCTATTCTCTATTTCTTATAAGACTTCTTTTGAAATTCACTCTTCATTAGCAACTGAAACTTTCAAGTGTAATGTCAATCAGGCAGATGCTACCATATTTACAGCTTTGGCTACTGGCAAAATGGTTAGTGATGTTTTCTCATAAATAATGTGGGTATATTCTGAAGCAAAGAGAACAGTGTATATACTTCATTTATTTAGAAATTTATTGTAAGAATTAAACTAAGTTCTGACCATTAATTAGCTGATCATGCTAGCAAACTGGGTTAGATAAGTCAACAAAAATTCTTTTAATTGTTATGCACAGACAGTAATTCATCTCAGGTGTAGGGATGGATGGTCTCTGGCAACAGAAAAGGTACTCTTTATTGGCCTTTGCATGTAAGCAATTATATTCCTGTGTGAATAAGTCTTTGAAGCTCTACTGAATACTGGAAATCAGTTTTTAGCAGATAAGTTGGTTTCTGAGCTCAGACAGGGATAGCTGGTAGGAAACTACACATATAGCATACACCTAACCTTATGGATATTGGTGGACTCTGTTTAATTTGTTACTTGTGCTTTAGCAAACACTTCAGTGTTAAAATGGAAAATAACTCTGATCAAGGAGGATTGATTTCTCATGTTGTGTTTGCCTCTAAAGATGATCAGGTCCATAGAGAGACTTTAGGGTGTGTTGATGTCCTGTTGGGACTGGTTTGGCTTCCTATTTCAGGCTCCATCTACTTTGGGTATAGTAGCAGATCATGGGATTTTAAAGCTTCTTCTGTCAAGAATGAAGAAATCAGTCTAATCAAAGTTGATTTTCTGCTTGGTCTGCAAATTGCACATTTTAAACTAAATTTCTTGCTAAGAAGCCAAATACTTAAATCTGCAGTGGTTTAACTAAGTATGGTGCTAATATATTTTCTGCCCCAAGCAAAATTTTAATTAGCTCAGTTTGATGTCCTTATTTTATTTGGACCCTTTCTTATCAGAGCAATTATTAGTCATTACTGCTTAGAAAGGAAAATACAGTGGTTTATGAATATCTTAAGTCTTGATTAATACTTTCTTTAATTTCAGAACAAAATATACTTCAGTTCTAGAATGTCACATGGTTTTGTGCTAAATTGAAGCCTCACTTGAAATTAGTCCACATAATGAAATGCGAGTAATTCATTCTTCATTTGTAGGGGAAGAAAAATCCAGTTTATAGAGATTGTAATTGTTTTTATTCCATATTTTGGATTTTCCAAAAAGATGAAATTATTTTTGAATTTTAATGTCTCCAGGAAGGTAACATGGATCACTGTAATCCTCCAGCAACTCGCCTTGAGATTGGAATGGAAAGCAGAATCCTAAAGAACTCTTAAGAAGTTATCAGGTCCATAGAGACATCCTTTTGGGAGTGTTGATGCCCTGTTGGGATAATTCTTTTTTTCCAGAAATACAAGAATGGTTCTTACATAATCATTAACGTACTTTCACATACCATAGGAAATATATAACTTGGAGTAAGAGACTTAGCATGTGCTGGTAGCATCTTTTATACCGACTTTTTTTTTTTTTAAGTCTAGGTGGAGTCTACCGAGAGTTAATTATGATTGCTCAAGTGTGCATAGAAGCAATGTGGATAGGTACAGTCAAAGTAAGGATGGTCAACATGGTTAAGAGAACAATTGAAATATGATGCTCTTTATATTACTTTTCATAAGTCAGGATTAAATGTGTGTGTGTAATCTGTAGGGAACAGTTGGCTCCATTACTGTACTGACTAACCTGCTTTGATTGTTTAGCACATATTTGCATATGGGGTGAGAGATTTGATGTCTATTTTAAACCAGAATTTTATTGAAATATATACTGTTCCATTCCTGCTCTTATTTTTTTATGTTCATAAACCTTTTGACATAGTATTTGGTTACTGATAAAATGCTTACATTTCTGGTGTTCATTTAAAGCATTATAATTCTTGAGTATAGAGAAGGAAAGTGCAAAGGTAACTTCTTTCCACATGGAAAAGGAAAGTTCAAAGGTTAACTTCACATCACTGAGAGTATCAAACCAAATTTTCCCAAGACATCAACGGTCAGGATATGTAACAGTTGCCATTTACCAAAGCTTCTGAAGACCGTAGACATCAACTTGGAGAAAAAGAAAGTTTATTCACACTTCAAAGAGAATTTCTTTCCAAAAGATGTTATATACTATTTTTCAGTACCTTACACCATAAACTAATATCACATATTTATAAAGGAGGGTAACTGAAGAGTCATATTGAAGCATCAGACGTAATGAGAATTACAGGATAGCTTTTCCATGGAAAAGAAGGAAAAAGAAAGCAGAAATCCAGGTAAGTTTGATTACCTACCATGATTCACCGAGTTTACAGATGGGCAGATTAAGTTGATGAAAGATGGGAAATGTCACCTGAGATGCTGAGGAGGAGTAAAGACAAGGAATGAGATGAAAATTTTAAGATTGAAGATAAATACATTACAAAATGTTGTGAAGGGGTAAAAAATTGAAGGCAGAAGAGAACAGTAAACCAAGTGATAGTATCAGGAATACCAAAGCTGAGGAGGAGGGGAAAGATGTGTAAAATGATAAACTTACAGGGGAGGTAGCATTCCCATTATGAAGATTGACGAATATAGTAAGGGTGTTGACTCTCAGGACAACAGATACAAAAACCTAACCATCTGGTGGGCAACATTTACTTTAATTCCAATGAGATGTGACCATTACTGTTTTAATGTTTACATGCAGGTTTTTATTCAGATAATCACATAATGAACAATGACTATGTGGTCAGCATGCTAAATGCATATGCAAACACTGTTTACCATGTGTAGCCCTGCAGTAAACATTAACATCGGTATATTTTGACAATAAAATTGATAATGAAGGTAAACTTTAGCTGCTAGGAGTTTGATATTGTTGGGACTACTATACCTTCAAGCATACACATTTTTGCCCTTCCAAATGATGTTCTCTCTTTCCACACATTTTTCACACTCCCAGAACCTTGTCCCCCATCCCCCAAGCCCACCACCCACCCACCCTATGACTCACTTCTGCTTCCATGGTTCCATTCACTGCCATTTCGACTCCCGGGTATCTAAAATACTTCACTTCCTCTAAGTTTTCTCCATTCAGACACACCCCAACTAACCTGTCCTTCAACCCTGCTAAACCTACTTGCTTTTATTCAAATTCAATTTCAATTTTCTCCCTTTACACACTCTTCCAAACTCAGTCACCACTTTATGCAGTTTCTCGTCTGAGTCTGCCACCAGTGCTGTATCATCAGCAAACAACAACTGACTCACTTCCCAGGCCCTCTCATCCCCCACAGACTGCAAACTCCCCGCTCTCTCTCCAGGAGTCTCGCATTTACCTCCCTCAC
>JAUTYZ010432917.1:1776-15250 GCA_032273725.1 Panulirus interruptus | reverse complement strand
CTTGGCGCTATGTATGAGAGTGGATGGGTCTTTCTTTGTCTGTTTCCTCGCTCTAACTCGCTAGCATGGGAAACGACGATCAAGTATAATAAATAAATAAATAAATGTATACATATACATATATAAAACCCATAATGCCCTCCAACAGCAAGGATTTGAACCTCGTACCATTTGCATTGTAGCTGGGTACACACAGCCAAGTGGTCAGCATACCCAGCTACCACGCAAATGGTAAGAGGTTCGAATGCTTGCTGCTGGAGGGTATTATATGTTCTAGGAAAGTGCACATGCTGCTGGAGGGTATAATGTGTTCTAGGAAAGTGCACATTCATATGCACCATATCTGTGTTGTAAACATATATAGATAAAACCCTCTATCCAGTCAAGCCCCATTAACTTAACAAAGGGTAACTCTTAAGAAAATCATTGTAATATATAACAGAAAATTTAACACAATACAAATTTACCTTCACATTCTTGAGAGGATATACATCCTGAGAGCATAGTAAGGATCCTTGTGCGGTGCTGTGATGCACTGCCAAACAGCATCATCTTACTACATCGTAGGAGTCGTAAAAGAAGTAATAATTGCATTTTGCTATTTGCTGCTGCTGACAATGATTTGGTGACCTCCCCTAACTTCATGGTTTTCACCTTATGTCTCATAGTTCGGCCAACTACCCCAGCAGGGACAAGCACAGGTCCTGACTGAAGATCCGAGATTTAATTTTATGAAGAAAAAAAATATCTGGATACTATACTAGGCACTGTCATACATATTCTCATTAAAATATAATTAGAAAAAACAATTAGGTACAATATAATGACAGGATCACTTAATGAAAGGATCACTATTTCATACTTATCTATATCTCACAAGTAACTGTACTTCATTAGAATCATGAGTCATACTTAATCTATTTTCACGTCAAACGCTTCAGTCATAATAACAAAACCTTACCAAGTCCAATCCTAAAGTGAAAAATAAAAAAAAGGGAAAAAAACTAAAAAAAGGAAAATATGAGTGTAAAAGTTTTTCAGGAGGTGGAGTGCTGTTTATTAATTTTAAAAAGGAGTAGGTCACAGATGTCAGGAATGGCATGAGATGGTACAGAATTCCAATGTTTAGCAGTACAGGAATAAAGATACCAAAATGACGTTCTATGGTGTGATGAGTCACAGAAGTCAAGAATCTATGACTAGATGTAATACAGAAAGTAACAAGGGGGTGTATGAGAGATTTGGCATGGCAGAGTGGGTGAAACGTAATACTTTGAGGTGGTTTGAGCATGAGGAAAGGATGCAAGACAAGGAGTTTACAGGGAGAGTGTATGATAATATAAGTAATGGGATTGGTGTGAGAGGATGACCGCCTGTGACATGGGGAAATAAAATGGAAGAAGAATGCATGGAATGGTGTATGTGAAGGAGGCATATAAGGACAGGTTTAAGTGGAGACTGTTGCCGTGGCCACCCCCTTAATGGGAGTTCCCAGAAGGAACGGACATCAGAGATATTGATATAGATAGATAGAAAGATAGATGGATAGATAGATGTGAGTAATCTCATAAGTCTGACTACAATCTAATGCCATCTACAAAACCTTGTGACTAGTAAATGATCTTGGAATAAGTACACAACTCTGCACAGATGTATGATTTAATTTCATACTCAAACCTGAGCTACTGATTGATGACATGGGTAATCTCACAATTCTTGATAAGAGCATTACATGATTTAGTAAATCTAGTGATTAGAAACAAGTTCAGCACATGCACTGACAGACATATGGACGTGTTATATGGTTTCGTCTTTAAAAATGCAAAAACAAATTAATTATCTAAGCAAAGTCTCTACCTATAAGATTTAAATCAGAGTACACCCAAATGCCCAGCATCCACTGAAAGACAACATGGAATTCATACAAGATCACATTAATAAAGGATTGAGGAGTAATGACTACATTTCCAAATGAAATGTGAAGAAAATATGAACCAATTTTGCTTCCATATTAGATTTCTCTCATTTTCTTATCATTAACCAACAACAATGACAAGGAAACATAGAATGAACATGTGACATACTTAACTCTTACCATTTTTGACACATATCAAAAAATTCATTCTTGCATCTGTCAAAAGATGAAAGAGGCCTACTCTGAAAGAAATGTAGACACTCACCTGCAATGTATCCTCCTGCAACTGCACTTGTCCACCCACCAAACGTGAAATCTTGCTCTCTTCATCACTGTCATATCCACTCTTCACCTGAAAAAATTTGCAGAAGCTATAGGAGCCTAAGCAAACACTGCACTAGAGTTGCCCTCTGCCAGTGGCCTGTTAAGGGTGAGGCACTAAAGGCTAAGAAGCGGCACTGGAGTTCACTAGTTATGGAGACTCTATTGCCGTGGCCACCCCTTTGAGGGAGTTCCAATTGGAATGGGCGTCAGAGATATAGATAGATAGATAGCAGCTATAAAAGTCATTAGTACTCATGTGAAAAACTGTGAATTAGGGAAGCAGAGGTTATCTGAGCCTAACTTGGATGTTTGTAACATGAATAAATTTTCAGTGACTGAGTGAAAGTCCTACTGATAATTCTAACACATTCTAAGTATATAAGTCAATGAACGTATACTGAGGCTGAAAATAATTCAAAGAGATCCTCAGTGAGTTCTAACTTCTTGCATCATCATTGTTTCCTGTTCTCATATAACTTTAAAATCTAACTTTACTTAAACTTAAAAAGCTCAATTCTAAGTTTAACTTAAATCTTTCAAAACCTGAACAGAGTTTGGATAATCAAAATTTCTTTTCAGGTAAAACTAACATCAAAAAGGACCAAACAGCCACCAAAGAGCAGTTAAATAAATAGCAAAATACTTTCCTTCAGATTAGGGTTAGGCTTAACACAACTAGCACTAAATAATGCTGAACCTAACCTAACCCAATTTAACCTAACTCATCTAAACTGATCCTCTATGTCAATAACTATTTGGTAGCTATTCAGTGCCATTTGTTATTCAGTATTATTCCAAGTTAAAACTTACTGAATTTTTTCTGCAGACCTGTTCATGTGGCAATATGACTTAAACCATACATAAAACATTCCTTTACGACTCACCAATATCACACATACCACATCAGTTCTTGTTCATCTTACAATCTTGTGCAGATAACTGCTGTCTTACTTTGACTGCACCTAGTATTTGTTAATTCCCTGGATACAATGCTACCCTCTGCCAATCTCAGTATCATAAGCACAACAATAAGGAGGGATGAAGTGAAAAGCAGACGAAAGAGTAAAGTTCTAAACCGGATTGAGAATACTGAAGCTATTATGAGATGAGAGGCTGGCAGAACACTCTGCTATGTAAAGGAATTTGTAAGTAATTAGAACATTTTGTTATATGAGAGTGTTTGTTAGTAAGAAGAACATTCACCTACATGAGGGAGTTTGTTTGTAAGCAGAACATTCTGCTATATGAGAGAGTCTGATGGTAAGTAAAGTATTCAGCAGTTTAACCCTGTAAACAGTAATTCAATGGTGTGGACAGAAATACTCAAGTAATATTTCTTTTATATCTAACTGCCTTTCCCTCCTTCAAGAGGTAGCACCAGGTAAAGATGTATGAGGACCTCATTTACATGCATCCAGTCTCTAGCTGTCATGTGTAATGTACTAAAACCAGAGCCTACCATTCACAACCAAGCCCTATAGTTTACTTCACTATTTCAAACCCTATGGTTAGGCTCATTAATAGCATATCATCCTCTCCCCCATATATCAAATCATTCCAATCAATTCTTTCCAAAGCATGCCTCTAACCTTCCTGAATGTTCAAGCCCAATCAACCTACATCCTCCTTTACTCAACCCTTCCATCTCCTCTTTGGCCTTACCCTCTTCTTTGCATCCTCCACTTCCAACACATAGATCTTCATTGTCATTCTCTCTCCACACAACCTCTGGAGCATACTTTGGTAAATCTTTAAAGTATCATTGGTATTCTGATGTGCAACAGGGACTAACCTGGATGGTGAACATAATGTGATACATGAACAGATGTTGAACATGTAGTAGGTTATATTGTTGACTCAAAAAGGAAACCATCTATAATTAGGCTGTAGTGTAGTCTTAAAGGAGAAACCATTTATAAAAACAATACCAGCTTTACCAACACTTCATCTATACCTGAGCAGCTACAGCCGACCAGAGCCTAGTTTCACCTTTCACTATATCTGCTAACTATCTACTTTGTACAAAGTGTTAAGCTATAAAAACTTTCATTTTCACAGGAAATCTAAATAATTTTGCAAATGTAAGGATCACTACACAATTTTTATCCTTAATAATTATCAAGAATTCAAATACCTCTTCTTCCTTAGCTTGCTCTACCCCAGGCCCTACACCTGCACGTGTCAGCTGAGATGCTAATAGTCGTGCTACGTGCTGGATTTGTGTTGGTGTCCCAGCTGCTGTGATGGGGCTGTACCCTGCACTAAACAGAGGAGGCATCTCATCAGGAAGATTCAGCTGAAAGAAAAAATATACACTTTCCCCACGATGCCTTATTCTCCTAGCAAAGACTTCTCACTGCATCTAGTAGCTTTCCTACTACACCATATAATCATATTGCCATCCACACAATATTACTGTCATCTCTATCATACCCTTTCATCAGGTCTATAGAATCCACATCCAAATCCCTCTCTTTCTCACACAAACTCTCACAGAAAACACCTTGACCACACATCCTCTATCACTCATGTAGCCACCATACACCTTACCATGTATACTCAACAAACTTATATCTAAGTTAAGCATAACTGTAAGAGATTTGAGTGTTTGCATGCACTTGACCTATTCCCTATAAATTAAAGACAATCAAATGACCAAGGACCCTCGTAAATTATATCCTGAATAATTATGACAGCTAAGAAACAGGCTCAAAGGACAAAGATTTCCTGAGTACCATTCTTGACTGTAGCTGCAACAATATCTGAAAAATGGAACTCTACAGATATCAACTTTTATCAGTTAATCATAAAAGTAAGTCAAAGATATCTACTTTTGGTCTGTTTGTGCAGTTCTCAGGAAGAAACATCTAAATATTATATTACATATATTACATTCAGTGCTTGAAAAATGACCAAAGCACAACATTTTACTAATCATAAATGTGTAGAAAAGCATAAAGCTTTATGCCTCTTCCACCTCAAGGCAGAAAATGAAATATTATCAAGTAAAAACAAAAAAAATTATGCAATTCAGAACACATTACAGAACTGAAATATATTCTATTTAATCACCTGTCAAATACACTGTTTTCAATTAAGTTTGCATAGCATTTTTTTTTTCAGAAGCACAGGTATCTCATAATCCTATGTGAATATTCTGATACACAGACCACAATGATAAACTATCAGTTTTGCAAACTTCTCCAAATGTATAAAATCACAAACAACAAAATACTAACCATAGTGAACATAACTAAAGTGGCTACTGTTTCTGGGGTTAGCTTTTCCACCAACCACCGTTGAGTAATGTCCACTGCAGAGTTCTTCTCAGCAACTTCCTCAGGCTTGCCTTTTTCCTCCTTATCTATCCTAGGCTTTTTTACAGATTCAGTCACTTCTTCACCCGTTTTATCCCTTCTCACCCTCTTCCGAATCATGTCTTTAGATGGCATTGATTTGTTAACCTGCAAATTTAAAAAAGAAAATTAAATAAAAATTTGCTTTTTGTAGTCTGTATCATGGTATCATGTTTTCCATAAAAGCTCTATCTTCAAATGTGCTGTTTATCTAACATCAATTGAGTCTATGCATTTACCTATAGCTGGAAAAATCTTCTTCCTAGGAAAGAGGTGATATAATCTTTAACCATTTCTGTTACAGCATGATCCAGTGAATTGTAAGACAGGGGCAAGCCTAGCATTGGGATATGGACATTTCTACCTTTTGTCAGCTTACAGTTTTGAGGTCTGGTACCCCAATTCTGGAATATCTATTCCCAAAAAAGGATGCAGGAAGCCTGAAAAGTAAGCAGAATGCCTGCAAACATTTAGATATACATTCAAATTCATATGACACAATGATATCTTATGAATATTTGAAAGGTGCTAGCAGAAGGAAGGGGAACACATTTCTACAAAGTGTAATTTAGATATGTATGCATAGAAAATGCCAAGGGCAGTGGAATACCTGACTGAAATAATATCAGGCGTGTGAGACCAAGCTTGTTAGATCATACAGATAGCTGTATGTATGAAGGTGTAGAATTAATGAAGAAGAAGATGAGGAAATCTTGATGAAAGATTAGTGGTATGAAACAATGGTTGACTGCAAATATGTAAGTTTACATGTTCTATCCAATAATGAAGATGAGATAATAAACTTTCTGAAAAGAACTTGAAATGTGGATCTGATATAACCATTGTAAATGGTGACATGAATTAAAGAGTGGGATATAGAATTTTTTTCTTTTTAACTAACCTCAAATATGGAAAATTTAGCAGTCTAAAATCATAGTCCATCTAGCCATCAAAATAAGTCCAAAATATTTGTAATATGAGCCCCCTTTCCTCTTAAACTACGTTGTTCCTATCTTTGGTAAATTTTCCTTGCAAGTATTCATCCACTTGTTTTCTGATTATCTTGCCCATCTGATGACACACTATGCTTTTCAATGATAATGGCTTGTAAGTTCACACATTTTCCCTGTTTCCTTCCACAGAAACAAATACACATCCTGATACCAACCGCACTATAAGCAAGTCAAGTAATCTGTCTAAAGTATCTGCATACTCCTTAAATAAACAATGTGATATAATGACTTTGCCAGGCACTTTCTATCCAGTTCCTTTAGGAGCATATTCTTATCTCGTCTAGAGATCTCAATGTTTTCCATCTCTTTTTACCATCATATCTTGGCAATATTGGAAGTGAAATGTCTCTAAATGTGAATACATTCAGAAACTTAGCATTCAGCTCCACATCCAAGTCCTTGTCCATCTTCAGTAACTATTTCCTCTAAGGGCAGGGTTCTTCATTTTAATTGTCAGCTTTTTCATAGATACTCTGACTTAGGTAAATTACTGAAACAATTTATGATTTTCCTTTTCCTTGTGTAAAATACTTTTTCAGAATTCCTCCATTTTTCCTTCATAATTCTGCTATACCCTCTCTTTGTTCTCTTATATTTTTCATACAATGCTTGGCTTTTATGAACTCTGTGATGGTGGATTAATCAGAGTGTTCTATATATATATCACCCTTTAGTGAACCTGAGAAACTATGTATCTATGGCCCTGAACAAATGTGGCTTGTAGGAATATTACAAATTTTTGACTTCTCATAACCTAATACACTTGGTTACATCTACGACATCTTCACAATGCATCCCTCCTTCACTTCTTTTCCTTTACTGATTAACTGCATTATGAAATCAAAAGACACAATTAAGGAATAATGAGATCTGGCAGCATCTAAAAGGTGAACCATGCACACTTCTTATATTACTAAGTACTTGCCTCAGCTGCAGTGATTCCCAGATCATTGAGGACTGTGGTGATATTTTCATGGTAGTCATATGATGCTGGGTGCTTTAATAAGTTTAGCATCTGTATCTTCAAGTGTTTCCTGACACTGTTCACTTGCGACTTCGTTAGTGTTGGCGGAAGATTGGCTGAAAAGGAAATAAATTCTTTTTAACACAAAAAAGGAGGCATTAACATGAGGGGAAATAATTTTTTTTCTCTCTGTTGCTTCTACACTTTGGCTACATTCACACTGCTCTGGACTACTCCCTGATAACTGGAATTTACTAAATTCTCCAGCTGAAAATGTTGAATGTATATTTTTTACTATCCATTTCCTACTTCAATTGGCCCTCTATTTGCACCTTTTCACACATGCTCATTGTTTAGTGCAAAAATGAACTTTACTAATGGGAAAGCCAAACCAACATGAAGAATCTGCCTATCTATAACAAGCAGTTTAAAATTTCTATACTTAAATTTCTGAAAAGACTGTATTCTGAACATTAATCTTGCACTTCAATACAGATTAATTAGGATTTTACAATGATCAGGATTGAGATATTGTCAAAATCATCGAATTAAATAAATAATTCCTCTTATCCAAACCTATGTCTTTTTCTACCTAACTGATTTTCCCACCTTAGCATGACACCGTCAGGAACAAAGAGCAATGGCCTCATTGGCACACATTCATTCTCTAGCATCATGGATAATGTACTGAAATCAGAGCCTACCATTCACAGCCAAGCCCTTAAGACCACTCAGTGTTTACCTTTACCAATTCATATGCTCTAGTTCAGCCTAATAACGTCATACTGCCCCCTATACACAACACTGATCCAATTCATTCTATCTCATGCATGTTTCTTGCCCTCCTAAATGTTTATGCCCTGATACCCCAAAGCCTCTTTCACTCCATTCTTCCATTATGAACAATGAGCTATTGTAGAATGCTTGGAGAAGAAAAAGAATTTCATAAAAACTAACCATGAAGAATCTCTAAGGCATTGATAATCTTGCCAAGGAACTGTGGCCGTGCTCGTGCAACAATAGTAAGGGAGGACATACAAGTCATTAAGTTCACTGAGCTGATGTGAATGGACCCTTGGAAGGCTAACAACTTGTTCAGCACCATTCTGTAAAATACAATACAGTGTTGTTAGTTCATAGTACAAGACAGTAAAAAGCTGTTACTTCATATATGGATAATACATAACACAGACCAAAACCAAAGGCAAAAGATACCTGTAAGAGCTCACACACTGTATCCTCATTTACATCATTCATCTTTATAAAATATGCTGTGATGGAAATATCTATTCTTTAATTGCATGTAAACTTCCAAAACTGCCAAAACATCCACCAAGTTGGGCTCCTTAAATCCTTTCCTTCAAAACGAATGAAGGGTAACAGCATAAAGAAGTGAAAGAGATCATACACAATCGCATGTAACCAGCATCCTTCCTTGCTGCACCACTAACCCTTCCTGGCTGCACCAAAAAACTGGCAATCAGTCACTGTATGATCTCCAGTACTCCCTTTAAAAAGGGGTTGAATGAAACAATCCACTTAAGAAATGTGAGTAACCCAAGTTTTCTTTATTTTGCTACTTTCAGTACTGCTTAAGGAAACATTCTTTTGCACATATCCTTACCTTGCTTCTTCCTCCAATTTTCTGGGTCGTGCAACTTTAAGTGTAAGAGGAACTTGATCCAGGTTGAACTCTCCATCACGTGTTACTGAGTCAGATTCTGTGTATGTCTGCAGCAGTACCAATGCCTCTAGAAACTTGATAGCTTGTGTTCTCACTCTAAAATAAAAATGGGTACATTTTCCCTTAATAAGAATAAAAAAAAAGTCATTTTAATGTATGTGTCTCCACGCAGTCTCTATATTCTGGAAAATACACAGTTAAAGACAATTCCAGAATATGAGTTAAAAGATCATGTAAATTGAAGGTGAAGTGAAGTGTAAGTATGCTTGGGTTAATAATCTATATGGCAGATTGTGCATCACAATACATACCCACGCCACTGATACCTGGGAGTGGCAAACTTCAATTTTAAGTTAATAAGTGCTCGAAGCTAATTAACAGCAATATGAACAAAATCATATCTGCTGTTAAAGACCCCTGTAATACAATCATCATAAGCGCCTGCTTAACGATGGGCTTGAACAGTGACAATTCACACATGCAAAAATTTAATTTTAGAATACAATTGAGAATAGAATACAGGCCACTGCACCCTCTGCCAGTGGCCAGTTAAGTGTGAGGCACTGAAGACCAAGAAGTGGTGCAGGAGTTCACTAGTTATGGAGAGACTATCACCATGGCCAACCCCTTGAGGGGGTTCCAGGTGGGAAGAGGTGTCAGAGATATAGGGAGAATAGATAGAGAGGACATTATAAACAGCTGATTTAAAAAAAACTACTTGACAGTAACACTTGAAACAACTGTTCATTCTCAATTTTTGACAAATTCTTACCCAACTTACAAGAATACGAAACATATGAAAATACTCACCCATCATTATCATGATCGATCATAGAAATGATTGTGTTTTTCATTGCATTGATAATTTGCCAAACTTGTTCCATTTCTGGGGTGGTGGTCCGAGCTGAGGACAGCCAGGCCAGAGTGGCCCGGTGAAGCTGCGCAACTGCCTGGATTACACGTTTCACTACAGCTACCGCATTGTCAGCAAGGAGGAGATGGATGTTGGGAACCAGCCGTGGCAACATGGCCACATCCTTTTTGCTGTGACAGGGCAGACAGAAAAAGGAAATAAGTTTACATAAAAATTAACATACCAGCTATCATTCATACCCATAATAATTACATACAAATCACAGAAGAATATGAATATTCCATTGAGTAAGGTAAGTACCTGAGGTAAACAAAGGTTACAGCATAGGACTGTTGCTCCATCAACAGACCTCTGTGATACAACCTTCATGAGTTTTCTCTGAAATAATGTGTCTCTATCACCAATGTACTTAAGGGATGAAAGGTTTGGGATGTATTTGGGGTAAAGTCTGGGGTTTGTGGGAGGACGATAGTAAAGGAAGGGGTAGGAAAGTGTGAAAGAGCATCAAGAAGTGGGCCATAATGTGGGTCAGGGGGCAAAGGTCTCAGGTGTATTGAGGAATGTATGGAAAGAAAGGTCACTGTCTTTAAGGGAAAAGATAATTATGTCTAATGGTATAGCAGTACCATTGATGTTGCATGGATGTGAAGCATAGGGTGAATTTATTGGATATGAAATGTTTAAGGACAATATGTGGTATGAGAAGGGCTGGCTGAATAAGAAATGATGAAGTAAGAGAGAGGTGTGGTGGTAATAAGAAATGATGGAGTAAGAGAGAGGTGTGGTGGTAAGAGGAGTATGTATGAGAAAGCTGAAGAGAAGGGCTCAAATGGTTTGGACATATGGAGTGGATGAGTAAGAAAAGGATGGCTAAAAGGATGATGCACATATTAGATGTGGAAGGAACAAGAAAAAGGGGTGACCAAGGAAGAATGGAATGAAATATACTTTGAATGCCTGAGGCCTGAATATGCAGGAGGTTGCAAGGAGTGCAAGGGATAAGTGAATTGGAGACAATGTAGTTTACAAGGGAAGACATACTGTCAATGGGCTGAACCAGGGCATATAAAGTGGTCTGTGGAAACCATGCAAAGGTCTGTGGGTCCTGGTTGTGGATGGGGGTCTGGGATTTCAGCTCATCACTCATGAAGCTAGAGTGGATGTGAGCAAATGGGGCCATAGAAGGCCACAAATCTCATAGGGGCCTCCTTGACATTTTTTGCATGGATTGACCAGCATACAGGTGGGCCTGAAATTAGGGTTACCTTCCTGGGTAACCTGTCGCAAGTGGAATATGTTGTAGGTGGAACTATCGAACTATTGAAACCCATGGTATAAGGAGGGTTACATTTTTGACCAAATTTTTACCAACGTAACTCTTATGGATGGATTATACTGCACCATACCTGAAACAGCATATCAGCTTATCATCCAAGTAAACAATATCATTTAGATGGGGTTTAACAAAAAATTACTGAAAAAGGTAATGAGGGCTTCAGTTGCTGCTACAATGGGATGAGACAGACTAAGTGTTACTGGGAGAGAGAGGGAAGGGCCCTAAGGTAATCTACATCACCCCCTGAATTGCCTGATTCAACAAATGATACTATATTACAAGTAATGCAGATGATATTCAACAGACATGGAAAAACATGGGGGTGAGAGTCTGAGGTGGCGGTGTGGATTAACCGTGTAATGATGACTACAGGAAGAGAGAATGAAAGATACTAAGCTTATTTGTGGTACCTCCCCTTGAATCATCTGATTCAGCACTAGGTTTATTTATGTCACCCTCTCAGAATCATCTGATTCGATAATTTTTTCAACTGAAGGACATCTAAACTTACTAAAATGTTTTCATTTACTGTGGATGCAGTAAAAGATGGGGATGCGGTGAAAACATATTAATGTACTTTTCCAGTTGGTTGGATACAAACTGAATGGTATTTTGCTGTGATACAATCAAAATATGCATGATGATATACTTTATCATTAAAAGATATTATTCTTTTAAGAACTAAAAATATGTATTTCAAAAGTTTTAATTTTTTCCCAAGATGTTTCAAGTCAAGCACAGTGTCATAATTTAATACAATGTACCCTAATTCTACAGGGTTATAAGTCTAAAATGTTGCAAATCAAAACATCATAACACAAAACACTGGTGTAAGGAAAAAACGTATGTTGAATGAGACGCCACCACAAGCATTAATGGAAGTATGTCTCATCTTGAGGTAAAGACATGGGTTTAAAAAATAATGACTGTTTAAGCCCACACCACAGTGAACAGAAAATACATTACCAGGGCATGTATGTACCTGCTACAGAAAACTGGTTCAGAAATTTTTTTTACAATAAGAGTGTATATACAGAACATATAAACTTACATAAAACCAATGTTCAAACTTACCAAGCTTCTTCAATGAAGCCAACAACGAACTTGCGAACATCTGAGTTCCTGTCATTCTGAAAAGCTGCAACTTCCTCAAAGAATGAATCGAGCAGTTGTGGGTTATGATGAATAATGAGTTCCTGTACTTGAGCAAGGTTTCCAATCTTCTCCTTCTCTGATGGTAGGAAAGCAGCTGTGTTCAAGAGCTCCACCACCTGAACATGTGATAGTCATAGCTTTAATTTCAAAAAGAACGAAATTGTACGTTAACATATTTCAAATCAGTTTCATTGGAAATTGCACAACTCAAAATGATGTATAGTACAAAACTCAACAAGATGCTTGTTGAACAATATATTGTACGGGTTTTTTTTATATGTTAAGCTATTTACAAAAAAGTGAATTATCAGCAAGTATCTAATCATTATGTAATCTATCCTACATTTTCCCTGATATGCATCTATTATCTTATTTGATATAAATCAATAAAATATAATGCTCAAAATCATGCCCTGCAACATTCATTGTATTCAGAAAATAAAATAACAATATCCAAAGCTACAAAAGATTCAGAACTAAACTACACTTTACCCAAATTTCTTGAGAAAGTTGAGCAAGGTTTTCAGAGGATCTGTTGATTTAAAGAAGCGTTTTCCTCACTTTTACTCAACAGCTTCCCAAATCATCAGACCCATCCCTCTACTGTTATCTATTACTGTATAATAAAGAGTACCAGTAATGCTATAAAGTACGTTCCCTTAAATTATATCAACTGTAATGAGAAAGAGGAGTTCACTGATTTGAATTGCTTTCATATGTTAGTTATTTCAGCTCTAAGATAAATGTCAAATGCCCTTTTAAGCATAGGATCACTCTTCTGTTTTTCTATCAAGCACCTGTTGAAAATTTGTGAACAGCTTTGATAAAGGTTTTGTCCCTGCAGAGCTTGATT
>JAUTYZ010430699.1:4354-15255 GCA_032273725.1 Panulirus interruptus | reverse complement strand
TTTTCTTTGTTTCAGAACAAGAGGCCAAATGCAAACTCCGAGAACGCATCTATTATGAGTTCGACTCTGACAAAGCGTATGACATTACTGCCGCCGTATACACAGAACCCTTGCTGACTTTCGGCCTAATCTCTCGAGCCTCAGTGGAGGCAATTTAGGGAGATGGTAAAAAAAAAAGGATATCCCATTTTCTATGCGCTTTATGAGGATTCCAGATATTACCCATGGGAGATACTTTGTTCTGCATCATTATTACAATGATGCTTGGGTATGATGGCCCGGCTCTTAGCCTTAAAGGCCTCACACAACGGCAACTAATACATGTCTTTGTATCAAAGGTTTTCGAAACAACAGTAAAAGTAACAGGAATAGCAGCAAGTATAGGAATATGGTAGCTTAAATGTCAATATCATTAGAGGTTATGGTAGTAGTAGTAGTAGCAGAGTAACGTGAAGAATAGCTTTAGTCACACCAGCAGTAACAACAGTAACAGTAACAGTAGTAGACTATCAAAAGTAATCCTGTTGTGGGAACGGTAACAATAACTCAGAAACTTGCAAAATCTGTTTCAAAGAAATTATCTACAGATCCACAGATGTAACGCTGGGAGAAAATTGAAAACAGAAGACGGGAAGATGTTCAGAAAATCATGATCGATAGATGTATATCTGTTTCATAAAACAAAAACAGAAAAACAGTATTACTTCCTGAAAGAAAAAAGAAAAAATAATCGTAATAGTATGGAAACTCCACCTGAAAGGTTCGTGATACATTTTCTATTAATCATAAATAATCGCTTCCAATAAATCCTGAGTCAAGCGAAGAATATTTCTCAACATAAATCATATCATATAATTCCTGGATTTATTTTTTCTCTTCGCTTTATCGAGAAAATCTAAGAGGTTCGTTACACAAGACCTCCTTTCCCTGAAACCTTGTTGTCTTTCACTCAGGTACTGCAGTTTCTCCTCTGCAAGAAGTTATCCATTCGCATTACCGTTTACATTGCCAGTGCCTAACACTCGTCAGTGAGACCGGCCTGTAGTTCAGCACATCCTCAAGGCTCCTTTCTTGACACTTTTCCGTATTCCAGTAACACCATGAACAAAAATCTTATGTGGTCTGTCAAGCGCTCCTGCGTACATCTTCAGCAAATATGGAAAAAATTCATACGAACCACGATCATTTTCTTGAGTCAAAACTTTTCTTAATCTGCTTTTTATGTTCTAAATATTTCAATGCTTGCCAAGAGCTCCTCCCCATTCCATCTCAGTGTGGGGCTTTTGTAGTCTTCCACTGTGAAAACACTGTGGAACTTGTTATTCAGTTCCTCCCATGTCCTTACGTCATCCTCTACAACTCTTTTCTCTGTATTACATGGCCTGGTTATCTGCTCTTTAACTGATAATATACTCCTGATGAATTTATGGAAAAGCTTTGCCTTATCTCCTGCCCTGTCCAAGATATTCTTATCAGAGTTTCTCTGTTCCTTCTTTCTTATATATCGCTGTACTCGTCCCTTGTTCTCTTGTACCTTATACCTGCTGGTTGGCTGAGGTGGTGACTGTACTTCATCACAGCAGATCGCGAAGGTTCTTCAGATTTCTGGCAACTTTTATTGAAAACTCCTCCCGTTCTCTTAGGTCTTTCTCTGTATTTGAGGCTACAGTTAGTACCTACTGCAGAACCTTCCACCACAATGCCCTGGTTCCTGGCTACTGAACTCCATATCCCAGATTATGTTACCATAGAAATTGTTGTGGTTTGTGTACTCTCCACGATTATACTTCCTCTTTGAGTCTGGTATCATCTCTCTTCTTTCTACGTATTCATTTACCCCTTACATTTACCATTAACAAACAACCTTAAGGGTGTAAAGTGTAAATGATATTCTCAATTTCCCTACCACTATATATGTGTAGATAAGGTCTATCATTGATGTGCATCAGTTCCTCCTACCCTCGTCTCTTCACTAATGTGTTGGTATAAGGAATTTTCCTGTATTCGCTCTAAAGCCTTGTGTCTCCACGACCCCCTAACACCATGAGGATCCAAATTCCCCTCAAGTTTATCTCTTTATAACCGAAGTCTCCCATTATCAGTGCTTGACCATCTCAAGGAATTGTTTGCTATATTGTTTCATGTGCCATCCTGATTGTTCGTTCATTGTTTATCACTGTATATGTGTTGCAGTTTGTAAAATTCTTTGGAGGATTGTGTATTAACAACACTGTTATGTATTACCTTCCCTATATTTACTTTTCTTGATACGTATTGTGTGAACGGCTAATACAAAATATCCAACCGTATCGTACTTACTCAGTCTTACGGCTGTCTCTTACTAATGGGACCAAACCACTTCCTCTTTTATTTCTTTTTTTGAAATATTAGAAATAATTCAGTTATATATGGAACCACCCTGTAGAAAGGAGGATCGACAATCCTGCTGGTAAGAATTTGCAGATGTTACCCGAAAAGAGCGTCATTCATTCAACAGAAACCATATCTGAATGTGTATAAGAATGCAGACAACCTCTGAGACAGAGTTGAGTACCGTATAAGTATGATCATAGACAAAATATCAAAGTAGTGGATTGTACATGCTGATGTGGTGATAAAGCGTGACATCACTGTGTCTTGAGTTCTACAAGTGTCTGTATTACCACAAAGGCTGGTGATTTTCTTCTGTTGACTTGCTGGGGCAACTGAAGAAAGTGAGTGAACACCTTCCTGCCGGCAACTCAAGGTTGGGCCGTTTTGATAACTGTTTCTTCCCTTACACCTCGAATCTTTGGAACTCTCTACCCTCTCAGGTCTTTCTCAATAACTATGACCTGACACATTTTAAAAGAAAGGTTTTTCACTACCTCCAAAGTTCGTAAATACTTTCCCTTGTCTCTTCTTTCTCCCTTTCATAATCCTCTCTATATTTCCATTAAGGCCCGGCCTTGATGTGGACATTTGTCCGTCTTGGACCCTCCAACGTGAAAAAAATATATAAAACCACACCTCAGCCTCTACATTAACAGCATTGCCATCGACACCAGATGTTCTATTACACCCAAGTGTTAGCGAGGGTTGGGTAGGGGTATAGGGAGGTCTTCAGAGGTCTGGTCTGTGACGAGGTCATCTGTGGGAGTAGGTGGGTGAAGGGCGTACCAGGGAGGGAGTCTCCCAGTGTCCGCCTGGTGAGTTAACCGAGTACAGCAGACTGGACGCGTGTCCTGCAGGGATTTATCCGTAACGTGTCAACAGCAGGTCAGCAGAGATGACAGGCAAAAGGTCAGCAGTATGTGACAGGCAGAAGGTCAGCAAGAGATGGCAAGAGCAATACTGAGTTGGTCATCAATATTCAAACTTCCTCTCTAATCAATGTCTTCAAGTACGATAAACAAGTAATAATAACAGTTGTTTGGCAGCAGCTATTTACCAAACAAGGCTGCTGAACCCCGTACAGTCTGCCTGGCAAATCTCGAATATAATTCTCCCGGCAGATTTCAGTCTATCACTTCCAAAGTGGAAGCAGACAGGGAGGAATGAGGAACCTGCAAACGAGATGACCAGGCAAACAGAAGATCAATTTCAGTATTTTGTTGCAAATACACTTAAGGTCAATCTTTTGCTGCAAATACGCTTTAAGTCAAATGAATGAACAAATGGTCATGAACTATACATCTAGATATTTTGCCAGTGTTCAGGAATGCACCAAACGCATCCTGAACGGGAAATGATTAAGATAATCTTGGACGAGAACGTCTAGCTCTCTACAGTCCTCCTTAGTCACCCCGGGAAGCAATGGGGTGAGGCCCCAAAGCATACCCTGTGGACAGAATATATCGAGAACAAACCCAGTACTGGCACCCATCATACCCATCATTCATACGACATACCCAACACTAGGAGTATGGTATAATGCAGATGGAGGTATAATAAGATACCTGAAGGTGTACGGCACTTAGTGGCATAAGGCATCCTGAAAATCTGGCATCACCCGACGCCATATGTCATCCAGTGGCACAAATGCTTACACGTCGGTGCCAAGATTCCATGTGCATCACCCCACCGCATGACTCACTGAGAGTCAAAAAAAGATTCATACGTACGGAGGCTAAGATAACGAGACGTTATCATAGATTATATACGATGTCTCTGAGCGAAAACAACTGTAAGGGATCTCACACTGCCAGGCCCTAGATACATCAAAAGCATCTTGACCTAAGGCTACTTTCCGACCATTACGAGGAACAGCGTCCCACCAACGCTGCCACTGTGGTGGGCTGTACCCCAACAGGCTGCTCCTGTCAGAGGATGTACACTCAAGGTGGGAGACCAGGGAATAACTGAAGAAGTCTGACAGAGAACAAGAGAGTGAAGGAGAAAATGAAGGTTTTATTTCGAGACTTAGGAAAGGCCCCTTGGAGGGGTCACTCACCCTGCAGAGGGTCGTGGTCAAGACGAGAGGAGCAGTGTGCATGCAAGCAACCTTTCCTGAAGGCAGTACAATATGATCTGCCAACATCTGCCTCGCCAAACAACTTATGAGTGCCAGAAATACAGAGGCAGCTGCTCCGTGCCCAGAGCCAGCCACTAGGAAGTGGAACGAGGGTACCAGTGCCACCGGCTTCCCCTAGTGCTTGGATACCAGTGCCACCAGCTTCCCCTAGTGCTTGGATACCAGTGCCACTATCCTCCCCGGTACCAGTGCCACCAGCTTCCCCTAGTGCTTGGGTACCAGTGCCACAAGCCTCCCTACTGCCAAAGTACCGGTGCCACTATCCTCCCCAGTGCCACTGTCACCAGCCTCCCCAGTGCCAGATTACTAGTGCCACTATCCTCCCCAGTGCCAGTACCACCAGCTACCCCGGTGCCACTAGCCCCCAAAGTACCAGGGTACCAGTGCCACTAACTTCCCCAGTGCCCGGTCACCTGTGCCACTAACATGCCCAGTGCCAAGGTACCGGCGCCACCAGCTTCCCCTAAAGCCAGGGTACCGGTGCCACCATACCCCAGTTCCATGGTGCCAAATCCACCCCCCTCCCACTGTGCCATGGTACCAGTGCCACCACCCAGTACCACGATAACGCTGCCACCAGCTCCTCCAGTGCAAGGGTTCTAGTGCCACCGACGGTGTCAGGGCTCCTGTGCCACCAGCACTGGTAGGGGGTACCAGGGCTGACAGCCTCCCCCAGTGCCAGGGTATCAGTGCCACTAGCCTCCCCTAGGGTCAGGGTAGTGGCGCCACTAGTAGAGCTATGGGACGGGTGCCACTAGCCTCCCAGCGGTGCCAGGGTACCGGTATAGGTTCACCTAAGGTTGGCTCTGAAGGTCTTCTATCCCTACAGCTCGGGCCGAGTCCAACCAACTGAGCTGGGTCGCTGGGCCATCAAGCCGTTGGAGGCCGCGGCCCGCACGCCCACATAACCACCAGACTGGTCCGGTACACTTTCTAAATACCTGTTCAGGGCTTTCTTATATCCTCCACTGTGCATCCCATAGTGTTCATGATGGATGCAGAACAATCTTGAGCCCCGGATGTTCAGTGTTCTCTTTTGTTGTGCATATCGCACCTTTTGGTTTCAGTAGGAATTTTTAACAGAGTTCTCCACGCATATCGTACCAATTGGGATCCATTTTTTGAGTTTAGGTTGGGAACCATGTCTTCTAGGACTGTCTAAGTGCCTGCCACCTCCACTTTAAAGACTACAGCCTCAATGATTTCGGTCGTTCCCACAAGTCTAGATCCTTTACAGCATCGATGCAGGCAGTGAAATACCCGTACACACTCCCCAACTCCGCAGTCTCACCCACCTAGTTCATACATGGCAGTATCTTATTCGAGAGATTAGTAATACGTTGAAGAATGTCATCATTGCTTTTTCTTGTCTTGAACGTGCGCGAGATCCAGCCTATAATCTCTTCTGCAAGAAGTAACTGTTGCCTTTTATATCCAGAAGGTAAGATTGCCAGACATCTATTACTCCGAGGTCTTTCACAGTGTCCAGTCGTAATATGATGGTGTCTGAACTGCTTTCAAAGGTCTTCACTCACCCTATATCGGAGGAGGTGGAACCTTCCCCAGTGGAAAACATGTTTACAGCGGCCCAGCGGAAGACTTTATGTCTGTATATGTACTTTCTCAGTGTCTTATGTCGATGAGATTTTCAGACATATTCTCGTATCATCTGCAAAGAATGACATGAGGCTATGACTCGTGTTTGCATCGACGTTGGATGTAAGAATTAGGAACAGTAGGGCTGCGAGTCACACCTCATTAGGGAACAGAGCTTCTTAATTTGGAGGCATTGGATATAGTCTGATTTATAACAACATTTTGTGATGTGTTAGGTAAAAAGTTGTGCCCCTCTGCCACTTTGGCTGGTTATTCCTACCTTTTGGGTGATATGACACCACTGTCATATTTATGAAAGGTTATTGTTCAACCATGATATATGACATCAGCATTCCTTTGATCTCCAGATTCTCTACAATGTTATCAGTGTGGTCAAGAGAGGCAAGATCTCCCCACCCGCAAAACATGTTGTCCCGGGTTACGTAGATTAATCTTACAGGGTCAGTCTATCCACGTGTAAGGGTTCTCTCGAAGATCTTAATTATAAGTGATGTCTGTACTATTGTTCGGCAGTTCTGTCGTAAATCTCTGATTCCGCCTTGGTGGGGTGGGGCGACGTGAGTCAGTCTCCAACTCTCGAGGATGATGCCAGAATCTATATTCTTTTCACCAGAGGATATTTATTGCTGGTGTAAGAGGCGTTTTGGATCTCTTAATAATGTTCCTGGGGTCCGGTCCTGGGGCGGAGTGCAGGGGCATGTTCTCAATGGCCCTCTCGAAGTCCTGTGGTGATTACTGTGTGGGAGGAAGACGACTGGGTCGTTTTTCCTGAAGAAACTTTATGGCTTCCTGAACAGTGATTGACACTGCTTTCTGGTATCTCATTCATCTCCGCGTGTGTGCCCTCATATGGTCAACTTGGGTCAGTAGAATTGGTGGTCCGCGATTTGCATTTTGCACACGACTGAAATATATTTTTCGTTTCATTTCCGTAATTTTCTTTTTCTGGGTTTTCCCCGTATCAAGGTAACGGTGTCATTAGCTTCCTCCAGTACGTGGGTACCGGTGTCACCAGCCTTCCCCAGTAATACAAGTTTCACAAACCTTCCCCAGTACCAGAATACGTGGCACAAGCCCTCCACAAGTGACAGGCTACCGGTGCCACCAACCTCCACCAGTGCCAGGACAGCAGTGCCACCAGTCTCCACCAGTGCCAGGACAGCAGTGCCACTGTCGACCCCAGAGCCTCAGTAACCCACCTCCTCCTCACGCCTCAAGGCGAACCTCCAACGCTGTTTATAGCCAGTCAACATAATGTTCTGCTGGATTGTGCTGCGCTACGAAAATTAGCAGGGAAAAGAGATGCCTTGATGTGCGGCACACTGATCAGCGTGACCTCGGTCAACTTGCCACTTATGACACCAGCCAGGCACGATCACCAGATTAACTCTCAACCGTATACTTGATTGTTACGAAGGAAAAAATACAAATTGTAGTCGTAGTCTACACGATGAATCGTTGTCCTGTATCAAGTGGTCCTGTTAAAGGCTTGGCTAACCCCCAGCCCCGAGTCAGGAGGTGTATGCTGGAGGTACGGTGTGTTACCCCCCTGTCCTGAGTCGGGGGCACACCTTCCCTGCCTGGCTAACACCACCCACCTCCCGCCAGGGGTCCCGCTAACCCCTGTGTGGGGGACGAGTGTGATCACCAGCAGCACCAGGACCTCCCTCCTGCACCCCGTGGCCCCTCATCCTCCCACACCAGATCGCACGTCGCCACACACCAACGAATATTCCCTTTGCTTTCCAACCCGTGTCCTGGCCATTGCAGAGAAGCCTCCTACTCCAATCATAAGATCAGTTTCGGTATTCCAGTCTTAAAACACGTAAGAAGTTTGACCTAAGACTACGTAGAAAACTACTTGCGTCTCCATAAAAGAATACACAGCCACAGGAGGCCATTAGCCATGCTTTACGAGGGAGGACAAAAGGATCAAGTAACAGATATGTTCAGGTGTTCAACCATTAATACTGGCTCCAGGAAGGTAAAATGAGGTGTCCTTCCCCAAGCGGTCATTTCTAGTGGCTCCGTAAGGTAAGGTAAGATATCTCTCCCTAAGGGTAACATCTAGTGGCTCCTTAAGGTAAGGCACGGTACCTATGCCCAAGTGGTCACATTAGTGGTTCCGTGAGGTATGGTATGGTACCCCCCTTGCCCAAGTGGTCACATCTAGTGGATCCGTAAGGTATGGTGAGGTACCCGCTGCCCAAGTGGTCACATCTAGTGTTTCCGTGAGGTATGGTGAGGTACCCCTACCCAAGTGGTCACATCTAGTGGCTCCGTAAGGTATGGTGAGGCACCTCCTGCCCAAGTGGTCACATCTAGTGGCTCCGTAAGGTCCTGGGCAGGTATACAGTATGACTCAGCCAGCGTCTGGGGCGACAGCCTGGGGTCTCACCTGGATAACATCTCCCCAGCTTACCTGCTACCCCCGTCCATCCAGGAACCTAATTAAGAAAACTTGGTCGAACAGGATTCAATCCTGCTCGATCTGTCTTGGTTTAAGGCGGGCTTATGGAAGCTGTGCCAACCATCTCTGTTGTGGACAAGAGTTGCGTTTAAACACCTTCCCTCCGATCTGCTCCCTTCTCTTTACCTTAACTTATTATGGACATTATTTCAGTGCAGTCCTTAGCCTTGGTAAGATCTTACCCTCAACCAGAAGAAATGAGTTTGACCGGTCGACAGCGGCTGTAATAAAATGAATGCTGTTAGGTAAACGGAAGAGCATCAGGCTGGGGAAAAGCAATTTGGCTTAAGGAGTGATGGATGATGTGTGGAACAGGTGTTTGCTTTGAAGAATTAGTGTACTTAATACTTGGATAAAGAGGGACTTTTCTATGTGGCACTGATGGTCTTGGAAAAAGCACATGATAGGGTTAACCGAGTAAGGCGTGCGTGCGAGTAAGAAGAGAGGAGTGTGAGGGGTTCCATGCGAAGGAGGGTGTACGTCAAAAAGTGTGTAATTTTACCATGGTTATTTAACCTATTCATGGACGGGGTGTTGAGAGAGGTGAATGTGAGGGTCTTGGGATGGAGGGTGGGCCTAACGTGCGCCAGAGGTGAGGGGAAAACCACGAGGTGAGTCAGTTGCTGTTTGCACATGACACGGGTCTGGTGGGAGACTTGAGAAACTCCAGAAGCAGGTGTCTGAGTTTGGGAGAGATTGTAAAAGGAGGAAGTTATGAGTTAAAGTCATTGAGAGTAAGGTAATGAGGTGTAGTAGGGCGGGTCGGTGGCACGAGATGGTTCGAGTCTGAGCTTGAATGAGGAAGACCTGGAGGACGAGGAGTGCTTAAGGTTCCTGGAAGCGGACATGGCAACGGATGGAAGAACCATGGGAGCTGAAGTGAGCCATAGGGTGAGGGAACGGGCAGGGAGGGGGTAGGATGCTGCTGAAGGAGACCTACCTGGAGCTTGGTGAGGACCTCTTCGTGGGCGCGGAGCAGCTGCGTCGCCTCCCGCAGGTTGGAGCCGAGATAGACCATGCCAGGTGTCAGCTCCACCACTCGAAGCTCCAGCCATTCCGCACTCTGCCGAAGACAATACATATTTACAGAACGCTACATGGTTACCACCTCCACACCAAACCTAAAGTCACATCTTTCATAAAACTGCGAGTTAAACAATTGACTGCATTGTTTTTACATGAATTCATACATTAGGTCTTCAGTATATACTTCCAGTACTCAAGACATTACATACTTCAAGTGTTCCATAAATATTTCAGGCGTCTAACACATATCTGAAGTGTATATTGCATACTTCTTGTCATCAATACATACTTGATGCATTCAATAAATGTGTTGAATGTATATTTTATGTGTTATATATATACTTAATGTGTATAATACACTTCCTTTTTTTCATGTCTCATCCATTCAATGTATAATTACTAAAACAATTATAAACTTCGTATGTTTAATGCACACTTCATATCCTGAACACCTACCTGATGCCTTTAGCACAAAAATGTATTTAACACATACTTCACGTGTTCAGTCAATGTTCAATATATCCTTAAAAAAAGTAGATCTCAACCTGTAACAAGTTTTAAGTTTCGTCAAAATTATTTTCATCTCTATTTCCACAGACGATGCAGAACCATATGTACAGCAGTATGTGATGTTCCAGTGACTTCACGACCTGTGTTAACCAATATTCAAATGAACATGACGTCCAGCACATCCCAGACGGGAGTAAAGGAAACGTTCCACGTATTCCCTAAATCGTACCAAACGTTTCTCCAATATTATCAAAGAGATCCTCATTTGTATCGTCATTTTTAGCTAGAACTAGGTATTATACGTTCTCTTCGCGAGTAGGTTTCTCAACTAATTGTATTAGGTTACTATCCAGAAAATTTGGGTGGCATTTCTCATCCAGGCAGCACATCTACATGTACGGTGAAGGAAGGAACTGCGTTCTGCTACCTTAGCATACAGTAATGGGGATGTGATCCTCAAGTGAGGATAAATGACTGCATATAATTCAACCAAGGTGGCTCTCTGCCCTTCTTTAAGCACTTGACCCAGCCCATGGTAACGATAATTTACAGTGCCGACAGCAACCAACCTGATCATGTTTATATCTAGGATCAGTAAATATATCGGGGCTCAGACTGATGAAGCTGTCCTTCAGCGATTTCTGGCCAAGGGCGCCAGCCGGCCCGGCCCACAGTAGATGATAACAGAGCTGCCGATGGGGTAGAAAAAGAGCAGCAAAACCTGCCCTGGCGGCATGAATGAATGATGCAGTGAACACGTCCTTA
>JAUTYZ010430698.1:0-21534 GCA_032273725.1 Panulirus interruptus | reverse complement strand
CAAATAGCAACAGACCTCTGTGTTTTTAAGGCTGTTTGTGGTAGTGAAAGAGGTTAAATATACAGACCTTACTGGGGTAGGACTAGAAAAGCAAACATGATTTATAACTACAGATGTGCAAATAATGTCAGAAATGGACTTGAAGTGAAGTATTTGCCAAGTCTCATGTTAAACATATGAATGGTGTTACTTCCAACTACAGGTATTGGTAAATTATTCCATATGATAACAATCTTGTTGAAAGAAAGTACTTTGCCTCATTTGATGTAAACCATTTGTTTACGAGTTTGTATCCAATACTGCTGTGAATAATTTTTGCTATATCTATTCTTAATGGTGCATTGGTTTTTCAGTGTTGAATGATTAATAAAGTTGATTGTTTATGATTGTAGTAGTTTGGATCTGCAATTTCAGGTATGGGAAGGATGAGTCTTATGAGCAGAAATATTTGAACAGTAACTACAAGATGTAAAGCTTAGGAATTTTTAAAAAACTATTTTTCAGTGTTTTTTATGTGGACTAAATTACTTGGGAATGTTTACCTATTTTAAACATCCATGGTGCATTGCTGATTGTGTAATGTTATATTAATGTAAGAAAAAGATGAAAAGAAGTTAAAGAAGCATACATCACTTGAGTTTCCATGTAGGCAGCAGGCGACCCATGGGAAGAGGTTTTAGAGGCAGCAGCATCAAGGATGGAAGTCTTGGGGAAGGAAATGGGGAGGGCCACTGAGACTTTAGCCCACCACCCCACTGCACACACTCTTCTGGTGGCTGCTACCACACTCCTCCCAACACTCCTAGGCTCCACTCTTCCCAACACCACAAGGTATGGTGAGAAGAAACATAGGGAAAAGTAAGACAGGTGAGGGGATGTGAGTAAATGTTTAGAAGAGAAGGAGGATGAGGTTGGGATTGATGCATGAGGAGAATGTTGGAATCAATTGGAAGAGGTTTGGAGTAGTTGAGGAAGGAGTATGAGGGAAAAGTTTAGGTAGGTGTGAAGGGGACAAGGAAGCAGGGGTTAAGGTTTGTATGAAGAAGGGGGGTTGAGTTTGGAATTGAAGTGAATGCAGAGTAAGTGTAATGGTGTGTGTATTGAAGTGAATGGAAAGATGGTAAAGGGAAAAGATAATGAGATAATTAAGGATCTAAACTTATCCATATAGCTGATTTCTGTTTATTGATATTGGGTCATTTGTCACTCATAATATTTGAAGATTTTACCTGGCTTATCTATAAAGGTATGGTCAAATGCATCATTCTCTATACTTTTTGCAGTTGTTTCCAAAATATAAAGAAATGAGTGGGGTAAGACCCGTTTATAACTCTAGTTTGGATTTTGCTTGAGTTATGCTCATAATAAAAATATTTATCCTAGAACTTAATCTGATTCACCACCTCAAAAAACTTCCACCTTTGGTATAGGAATGTAATACAGATGTTTTTGATATATTCAAAACAACATTTCCACCCCTTTGTGTTTCATTCCCAATAACTCTGCTGCAATGCAGGCAACAGGGGTATTCCATGGAACATCTTTATAGTCTAGTACCAGAGTTGTGGAGGAATAAGCTAAGTGATGATACTGTGAATGAACACAGTGTACAGGAGATGGAAAGGTTGTATGATAAAGTTCATGAGATGGGGCACCATGAGTATAGAACTTTCTACCTGTACATGACAAATAGGTAATCATACACACTGTGAAGGTACACAGTGTTCAGATGTAGAGGTTGTATAATAAGGTTCATGAGATGGGGCACCATGAGTATAGAACTTTTTCCCTGCACATGACAAATAGGTGATCATATACACTCATACACACACCCACAAAACTGTCGGCTGGTAAATACTAGAATTGTATTTAAGTTCATGGATAAGAAACTATTTAACAGGCTGTTCATGTCCAACATAAGGCCAAAGTTAGAATGCACTCCTCAAGATTTGCCACTGCACATAAAGAAGTATGCCTCCAGCATAAACAAATTTAAAAGGTTGTATAATAGTAGAGTATATTCAATAGATGGGGTCCTACGAATGTAAAACTACCTCCCCGTACAGTACAAATAGATTACTAAAAATAGGTAATTACGAAGAATAAATGGAGAAGCTCCAGAGGAGGGGAACAGTGATGGTACCAAAATTAAGGAGTCTGAATTACAGGGAAAGGCTAAGAAGTCTTAAATTTACCCACCATGAAAGAGAGATGAGTGAGGAGTGATCTGATTACATCCTTAAGGTTCTGAACCAGTTTGATGATATAGACAGTGAACAGTTCTTTAAAAGATGTAGGGATAGAACAACTAGAGGACATAACATGAATAAGAGTAAGAATAATAAGAAAGTTGGAAAAATTACACAAGAAAATAGTAAACAACAAATATGTCGTCTTATGTAATAAACAGTGTCTGAAAGAAAACCTGCACCAAAAGTTCACAATTTAAGTAATCACACAAATTTGTAGATATGTATGTATGTAGCGAATGCCTACTAAACAGATTGAGTGAAAAATACAGGGAGATTATGCTAGATTTATGATATTGCTGTTGGAGGCTGCTGACACTCTTGTGATGATAACAGACTGAAAAAATTGAAAAGATTCAGCTTCATTATCAAGGCATTGTACCACAGCTTCTTAGTGTTGCCACAGGTTTGGTGAGTCCCTGGATCTGGTCACCACACGCATGCTTCCAGAGGTGAAGTCTTCTGTCTTGCGCACGTTAGCACCCATACATCTGGCTGTAATTATGGCTACCAATATCACTGAAGTAACAGACAGTAAGTAAAATATGCAAGAAAAATAAGTACACACTAATATTTGATATTATGATATAAGGCTATCATTTTCTTCCAAAATGTGTGATAGTGGGATGCAATGTCTTCAAAGCTCATGAAGGTATGATATGTTCAGTTTATCACTGGGGATAGGGGAGAAAGAATACTTCCCATGTATTCCCTACACGTTGTAGAAGACAACTAAAAGGGGTGGGAGTGGGTGGCTGGAAATCCTCCCCTCCTGTTTTGATTTTCCAAAAGAAGGAACAGAGAAGGGGGCCAAGTGAGGATTTTTCCCTCTAAGGCTCAGTCATCTGTTCTTGATGCTACCTCGTTAATGCAGGAAATGGCGAATATGTATAAATAAAAAAATCATGAATAGTATTGCTATGGAAGTATTTGAGATCAGGGTATGCATGACTGCTACTCCTTGAAAATATCGAACTAATACAGTTACCAATATTGCAGAAGTGTAAGATCGGGACAACCAGGCAGTTTGTCATTGCCTTCCAACCACAACCCTTACATCATCATAGAATATAGTTCTGTCCCATCTAAATTCCTTTCTTCCATACCTCCTTACCATTTACTGCCTTAGGAAAGAACAACATAGCTTTAGAGGAAAAGTTTGTGCTTGGCTCCCTTTTGAATGTAAATTTTTGCATTTGCTGCAGGGTGAAAACAATACATATATATAAAGCTATGCCGTTTTGACAAAAAATTTTTTTTATCATTCATTTGTTGAATATTTATTTGGTGACTAGCTGTGAGTTTAGCTTTAACTTTCAACCTTTACATTCTAAGTTACTTATTTTTTTTAACGTTAGAGGCTCCAGTCAAACACAAAAGTCCACATCAAGGCTGGGCCTTAATTGAAATACAGAGAGGATTATGAAATGGAAAACATAATACTGTATGTCTATTTTCAATCTACTTTCATTTTCCTTTTCCATGTGGTCCCAAGTTATACCTGTGTGTGGGGTTGCTAGGAGGAGAGGTAAGTGGCTTGGGAATACTGAATACATTGTCCATCGGAAGTGAGAATATGAGGCTGGGGTAAGGTTATGACATTAAAGAGGTTATTTATCTCTGTGGGTTTCTCCCACTGGTTATTACTGTAAAGAAGTTATTTTGCTCTGTGGTTTTCTCCCACATATCTTAGTATAATATTTCTTTCCAAATTCCTTGATATTTCCTCAATAGCTGCATATTCAAACTCTTGCATTGCATAACTGTTGTTCCTAAATGGGGCTACCTTAGATGAAGTTTTCTATTTCCAGTCTGTTGTATGAGAAAATGAAAATCAGTAATGGTGATGTATCATCCCCTTTGACTGTAGTGTGTTCAGTAACATGTTGGTACTGTAATTTCTGAACATATATTATACACCTCTTTCTTTTTACTTACATGTGGATCCAGATGTTTCAAATTGATTTTCATATTGATATCATTAATTTTTTAAATTTTTGTTTGTTTGTATTTGTCTGTATGTATGTATATAATTTATTGATCCATATAATGGCATGCATGGGAGAAATTGAAATGGAACAATGTGGTATACAGGGGTCGTCGTGCTGTCAATGAACTGAACCAGGGCATGCGAAGCGGCCTGGGGAAACCATAGAAAGGTCTGTGGGGCCTGGTTGTGGATAGTGAGCTGTGGTTTTGGTGCATTACACATAACAGCTAGAGAATGGATGTGAGCAAATACGGCCTTTCTTTGTCCGTTCCCGGCGTTATCTCCCAAACAAGGGAAACGGTGATCAAGTATGAAAAAAAAAAATTCATAAGTGAGAAAATAAAGGAAGTTGTGTTAGTGACTCTTCCCCTTCCACCAGTTGTGTTGTCATGGGTGATGAAGGAACCTCAGCTGCCTGTGTCTCCCAGCCTTGCTGTCATAGCCATGTTTACCAACACGTCTCTTATGCACGTGAGTACCATGTGTTATGCAAGTCAGTACGATCAATTGCTGTACTCAGAGATGGAATAGGAGGCTGATGTTGCCTTGTATAGAGAGAATGGATACAGGAGAATTATCATATAATGACTTCTGTGGTATATATGGATATGGTAAGGTTAATAAGCTGAACGGTGATGAATTTCTGTGAAGATACAGAAGTGTGAATGAGCTATTGATACACTGAAAAATGGTATATTGTGATGGTGTAGTCATATGAACAGTAAATTGGTTAAGAATAGATGTAAAAGAATACTAAAAGTGAAGCAGAAAATCAGTGTAAAGGAGAATGTGTTCAAGGGAAAGAGGAAATATGGAGAAAAGTGGATGAGGATAAATTTTTGTGTTTTGAAGAGTTTCTGTGTATGCTTCCATGCTGCTTGGTAGAGAACCAGTCTCTTGACATTCCATCAATCTTCTCACTGTAAGACATGCACTCTTACTCCACTGTTTTGCCTTATTTTCATTTTCATTTGTCCAGCTCATTATCTCAAACACTGTCTTCACTTAGTGTTTTTGCTTACCCTTACCACATGCCCATAGCATGTGGCTAATGTATTCCTGTTTGATCAACAACTTGTTTCACAGTGTTATATATCTTTCAATTTCACTTTTGGTCATGTCTTTTCAGCCTATTTCACAGCTCTCTCTCATTAGATACACTGCTATGGCTAATGTATTCCTGTTTGATCAACAACTTGTTTCACAGTGATATATATCTTTCACTTTCACTTTTGGTCATGTCTTTTCAGCCTATTTCGCAGCTCTCTCTCATTAGATACACTAACCATTCTTTTATTCCTGAGCCCGTATTTGGATATTCTTAAGGTGCACTGCATGACTCCCTTCCAAGAGTCTCCTTAACACCTGCAGGCTCAAACTTTTATTTTCTATCTATCTATTTATGTCTCTGATACCCATCCCCTCCGGGAACTCCCATCAAGAGGATGGCCATGGCAAAAGTCTTTATATATCCCTGTTCCTTCATGCCTCTCTCACATCCACCATTCCATGCATCCTTCCACCATTTCTTTTCCTCCAGTACTCTTCCACTCTATTAACCCATGTCACAGGTGGTCTTCCTCTCACACCTTTAATCATACTATCATGCACTCTGCTTCTTATGAGAATGATTTTAGCTTTTACAGTGATAATATTTGACCAGTATCTATATATGCAGCAAAACAGCATTACATAGATAATTCATATATTTGAAGGGAACATTCATATGTATGAGCTGTTTGAAAGAAGAACAACAGCATAGTTTCATCTCTGGTTATGGGAACATAGTGCAGTATTCATTTTGAGAAATTATGTAATTATCTGTCCCTCCTGAAGGAGCATCCCCATTTACCTCTTTTCCTTACATATGTGGAACAAAATCCCCCTCAACATAAATTTTCTGGGGGAAATCCCAATACTTCAATGACCTTATTGAATGTTGTACCCAGGTGTGTGAAATTTTGGATTTTCAACATCCCCTCCAGTAAACTAGATTTTTGTTTTACTTTTTTATCCTCATAATTCATGTCTTGCCTTTGGTTATCATCCAGCTCCCTTGTGTACTGTTCAAAACCCTTTTAACACCTCATACTTCATTTTTATTGTACCCACATTAGAAATGCATTGTAGGATTACAGGATTAATTTCTGCTTTGTTGGTAAAAAAAAAAATGCGTTGTGATCGATATTTTGATACCTTATTCCATCTTTCACTCTTGATTAGTGCTCAAGTCCAGAGCTGCATCTGGCACCTACTGAGTTTTTTCACAGTTATTCTTTCACTGTCTGAGGTAGATTTTTTGATCCTCATAATTTTTAGGGCACTTTTTTAAAATTCCTTCACATAGTCTACTGTACATTTTTCCTTTCCAGTAAAAGCTTCATGAATTAAGTTTTTCATTAAGGAATATTTCTCAAGTAACAGTGTAAGGTGAAAATCCAGCTGATATTTATTGACGCTTAAATTGCTGTTATCTTGTTCCCATTAGGAATTATTAACTGAGGACAGACTCATCCCAAGGACATGTAACAGAACATCCTGGTCCAACATCAGTGATGCTGATTGGCAGACTTTGAATGCCAAATTTTGTAGTGAGACCGGAGTTCGAGACCTACAGCAGATCAAAACACTCCTGAGTACTCCATATGACCAATTACTGGTGGACCAGGTGAGTTATCGCAGCAAACTCTCTTAGTTTTCATGTACTTCTTTGTCAACGCTTCTTTTCTTTTCTTTCTTGACAAAGATTAGTGCTCTTAACTTTCTCTTTCTAAGTCATCTACATGGCTGTCATAGAACTTTCACCTTAGTGTGGGAATCATCTTGATAGCTCACTGCATTACTCTCTACATTTTGTTTGTCTTTTTTCAGGTAGGTTGCCCAGGACTGAACATAGTATTCAAGGTAGGGATGCACTAGAGAAATGTAAAGAATTTGTATAAGTTTCTTAGACGTGAATTTGAATGCCCTCCCTCTGAATCCAAGAATTTTATTTGCATTTTTTACTTGCTCACTTAGCATATCGGCTGTTGTTCATTTGTCTGTGATTATACTTTGCTAAGGTGGGAGAAACAGTTGAGTATGAAAAATTATTATGAAAGTAACTTATTTTTTGTTAATACTTACAAGGTAGAGATTATTTTCATATGATTTCTTACATTTTATGGTGAAATTTAAAAGTGATTTGATAATATCACCCTCAGATCCAGTCCCAGAACTCTTCTGCCAGTGCCTCACAGGCTCTACAGGGCATTGTGAGGTTGTTAGAAGAGATCCAGTCCTCAACCCACCTTCTGCAACTTCTGCAGCTTGATCAGCTCAAAGATTCATCTGTAGAAACTAATGCTAGAAGGAAAAGATCAGGAAATGAGCTACAGTTGCTGCAGCATAATGAAATTATAGAAGGACTCAAGGATTTACCTGAGGAAACTTTTAACAAAAATAAAAGATCAATTTTGGCTGCAGTTGATGATGTAATTGAGCAGGAACTTTTAAGAATGGAGAAACTCCAAGTTTTCAAGGATGCTATTCAGTTGAAATATATCATCAAAAACATGTAAGTCTGAATCTTTATATATTTTTTGCTGTGATGTCTGCATTCTGAAAAAAAATGATCCTATGTAGTTTTTATCTCATGACTTTAATGAATGGAGTAATAATACTGATTGGGTTTGTCTTACTGTAGGCCTTTATAGATTATGTATCTCTCTCCTGTAGATACCCTCTTTTTAACATCCTTCCATATACCCCCAACCACATATCCATCTCTCCATCCACTCATGTTTTGAAAGACATCAGGCTCTCCATACCTCAATTTTTTTATCCTTCCATATTTCATGTATGCTAAAATATGTCAGTTCCCTTGTGTATCCACCCACATGTGGTGTCAATGAATGATGTTAGAGTCATGAGCGAATTAAGGAGTAAACAAAATTGCACCAGTCTACAAAAGGACATAAATGGACTTAGTTGGTTGCATATATGGTTGATAAAGTTTAACCTAAACATTTGCAAGGTAATGAAGATAGGATGCAAAGTCCTAGAAATGACTAATGCAGCAGAAAACAAACTACAGACAGACTGTCTGCTGGGAAATATAAGAATAGCTTTCAATTATATGAATAGAGAAATGTTTAGCAAGCTATTCATATCCAACATAAAGCCAAAACTAGAATATGCTTAGCAGGTTTAGTCACAGCACTTAAAGAAGCACAAAGAACTCATAGAGAAGTTATCCAGAGGAGGTCAACAAAGAAAGTACCAGAATTAAGAGAGCTAAGCTACAGGGAAAAGCTGGAGGTTTCAAATTTACCCACCTTGGAAGAGATAAGACTGAGGGGTGACCTGATCACAATTGTTTTAAGTTTTTAAAAGAGATTGATGAAGTGGACAGTACTTTGAGAGATGTAGGGATAGAGCAACCAGAGGACATAACATCAAATTAAGTAAGAAATTTGTAAATAAGTCTGTAAAGAAATGCTTTTATACTTTAAGACTGCAAAATGGTTGGAGGCTATAAATTTGCCCAAAGTGGAAGAGAAAAATTAGGGGAAACTTGATTACAACTTTTAAGTTTCAGAATCAAATTGGCATTGTGCATAGTGAACATTTTTTTGTAAGATAGCAAGGAAGAGCAAGAACCATTTCTAGAAAAGTGCCTCTATAGCAGTTGAGTGGAAGATTATTGGAGTAAGCTAAATGATGAGACTGGGCAAGTATTCAGAAGTAAAAAAAAAAATATATGGTAAAGAGATGGGACCCATGAGTATAGAGGCCCCTCCACTTACAAGAGAAATAGTTGATTATATTCATCCAGATCTCATCCTTCCCTACATCATCACACACATTAATCTTCCCATCCATTTTTGTACCCTGATTCATATTAGTCATCCCATTTTTACATGAATGCTGATACACACCATTCCTCTTATTTATTCAGACACATATCAAGAAAATGTTGTAGTAGTAATTATGCTAATTTGCATTTGGATGCTGCAGCATGGTCATCTATCTGAACCTGGCAAAGGATGCTGTGCAGATTGGCAAGCACTTACCAGAAGAAATCCAAAACATCCTTGGGACCCTAGCAGATCCCCAAGCTGTGGAGAACATGGCTGGTTAGTTGCTCCTGTTGGTTTGGTTTCTTTACTCAGCAGTAATGGTTTGGCAATTTAACACACTCTAATATGGGAGAGGCAGTCAGGTATATAAAAGAACATTTTTAGATTCTAAGTACCCAGTTATTGCCCTTGTAATTGCTTAAAATATTTTTGAGATATTTGAGATTGATGTCTTCCTTCATGTGACTAAGGTGGATAATTTTTGTATATCTATTTGCTCTCTCTTTCTCTCTCAAAATACAAGTGCATGAAATCAAAGGTCTGTATGTATGGTTGTAACGTATAATGATTGTTTAACGTCTCTTTTTAGGTAATGCTATTGCTGCTGTTAAATGTAAATGCAGTAATATATGACCGTCTAACTAAAGCAGAATATTTAGTTTGCGAAAAACAAGGTTTTTACAGAAAAGAAATGTTTATAAAGAAAGAGATTAAGTTTTACTTAAAGTTCTTTCTATAGAAACCCCTCAGTTTTCACTGAATGGAATATCATGTGAATAGGAATGTGTTAAAGGTGTGGTAATTCTGCATGATGCTCTCCTCAGGCCTGGTGTCATCATTGCTTAACACATTGGCACACCTTACTACCATCATTCAGCAGCATGGAACTCTCAGTGATGTCATCCTCAGCCCACAGCTCAAGAACCACCTTTTGTTTTTCTTACCTGATGCGTGAGTAAGACTTTTTAATTCATTTCTTATCATTTATAAAGGAAGATTAGCATTTGGTAAACCTGGTGTCTGTATTTGAAGTACTCAGAATTGAACATTAAGAATTATTTTTTGAGATGTGTGGCTGGATGATGATGTAATTCACTAGCAAATCTGTCATCTCTCATTATGATGTTACCATTACCTTGGACACATTCCACTGTTGAAATCATAATGAGTAATGAGACCTGTGGCAGAAAATCTCAAAATTTCTCATGGTGACCTGTGTTATGTATGCAGTGTAGTAAATATCATTAATTTTCTTTGTATTTTGCCTTTCTTTGCCTTCTTGATTTTTTCTCATTTTAAGTTCCTGTTGATTATAATCACTACGTTGCAAAATGAATGCCTGACAATAGACTTTATAATTCTAGGTTTATGCTGACCTGCAGTATCTTGTCTCTTCCACAGTCAGGATGTGGTTGAGACTATGTACAACTTAATGGAGGCTCCTCAGATTAACATGCCGCCACCAATCCCACAGCTGTTAGAGGTCCTGAATGTCACTTACACTCTTCTCAGTAGGGCTTATAGTAAGTACTGCACCCCCTGCTCTTCCCTTACCTGCTGATAATTCTCAAGGTCACCAGTTCTTTTCTTGGCAAAACCCTAAATTAAGTGATGCATCTGTTGCTTTTTCAGTTACTGAGTGTTTACAGCAATCCCTACCTGGTCCTTGGCAAGACCCAAAGTAAGTATCTTCCCCATACCTTCTTCATCTGTCGGGTGTTTACAGTACCACCTACAGTGTCCTTAGCAAGGCCCACAGTAAGTGTTCCCCTGCTTCCTTAGCTGCACATAAGGGTCTTCATAAGCGTCTCAAGATTGGTATCTCCCTGCTCCTACTTGAGCTTCTAGGTTTCTCAAAGTTACCTATATTGTCCTGTAGTAGAGCCAAATGTTAGCACAACAATTCTTCTTCAACTGCAGTAGATCTTCATTGCTAACTAGACTCTGCTTAGAAGATCCAATGTTGAGCTCCCATCTGGCTCCTCTTTAAGCCACTCAGGGGAATGAGGCCTCCTACAGTGTCTTCAGTAGGCCCCACAACAAGCATCCAGCCTGCTTCTTTGGCTGGTAAGGGTTTTCATTATTTTAGAAACTATTTATACCAGGACTTACAGTACATAATAAGTACCCACACTTTTTGTTCTTTAGCTGTTGGTAGAGTGACTGCTTTTCCTGCTGTTGTTAAGGGTTCTCATTGCTAGATTCCTTTTTTTTTTTTTTTTTTCCTTAAAAGGGGCCACAAGAAGTGCCTACCTTGTTGATCCTTCAGCCACCAAGGGTTCAAATCAGTACCTACACTATTTTCAGTAAGCACACAGAATTACCCACCCTGTTCCTCCTTAAGTTACTGGATTTCTTCAGTATTGCCTACTCTGTCATCAGCAATACTCACTGTAAATACCCAGCTTGTTTTTCCAATCAGCTGTTGGGTGAACCTTAGTATAACCTACACTCTCCTCTTTCTGGCAGATGGTTTGGTACTCCCCCTTTATTTATTTCAGCTGCATGAAGACTCTAATGCCATAGTGGCCTGTGTTCATAAGAACTCATGTAAACAAGCTGGAGTTTCATGAATAAAAAAATTTTAAACTACTTATTATGTTTATAAAGTAGAGCCTGATTCATTTACCTGAAAATCCACTACTCTATTGTTTGACAAATGACTACTTCATGATCTGATTTTGTAAGAAGTTTTTTTATTTTTCTTATTTCTTGGAAGACAAAAAATAAAATTTTGTGAGAAGCCCACAATTTTCCCATGATTTAACTTTGAGGTATTTCTAAGTTAAGGTTTAGTACTCACTTTGATTAAAACATTGTTATATATTGTCATATATTGTACTTTTACTTAAGTGAGGGTAGAAATGATTATCCTGCTATTCTAAAACTCTGTATCTATTTTACATTGTTAATCTCTCTGTATTAGTGTCCCATGAGTGTAAAAATCCTTTACAGGTGAGGGAGATATGTGGGTGTGGTGTGAGGGTGGCTGCCCCTACACAACTGGCCTTATCCGCCATGTTGGCCTCCTCCCTCGCATCATTGCACTCCCGTACCTATGGGGGGTCCATGGACTGACCAGTGTAAGTAGAGGTCCTCCACATGATAAGAGGGGAGAGAAAAATAAGAGAAGGTGGAAAATGCTCAGGTGAGATGTGGGATAGGGTAGTTCTAGAACTGCTTGTTGAAGATGCTAATGAAGGTTCTTAAGCATAGATGCAATGTCATAAGGATGAACCTTTATGCTAAATATATCAAGGCATAACATCTTTTGTGGAATGACTATTATTTTTTGCACCAGAAGTATTATTAATTCATCTTTCACGTGTCATTATTTTGTGTCTGTATATGTCCAGTTATAGTAGCGAATGATATGCAGTACTAGAAAGAAGCTGCTATTTTTTTGGAAGGGATGCATTTATGATTTTTTACTCCTGCCAACATTCTGATTCTAGATAAATATATCTTACGATGTATAGCTTGCTACATGTTTTGTGTACAGGAAAATATTGCTGAAGTTCGAACATAGCTGTTTCCAGCTAGAAATGGAAAATTATTTTGATACTCTGGTTGCTATTAGGAAAGAAAGATAAGGTGATAGATAATCATATTGTTTTGAGAATTAGGAGGCATAATAAAACTATAGAAGACTTTGACCCAGTACCATACCTTACAGGATATGGTAGTGCTGCTAAGCAACATGACAGTTTGGCAAGAGTATCCTTGTGGAGAGGCAACCTTGGTGCACCTCATCTCTCTGCCCACAGCTGTTGAGCACCTTCCCCCATCGTGGTCCCATTTGGAGACTATCAAGGAAGATATCCGCAACATGGAACATTACCTGTGTAAAAACCTCACTTACATTGTGAAGGAACTCACCTCAAACACACAGCTGACAGAAAGCATTACAGCTTTGGTGAGTGGAAAAGGCAGACTTTTTCCCAGATTTTGTTATGCGGGGACCTTATACGAAAGTTATGAGTGTGATAATGTTAGGAAATGTTATAATTACTGGAGGAAGTTCATGTAAGGGATCTTTATAAATGTAGTGATAAAGATTGTAGTATTACCAGACAATAAGATTATGCTGGAGTCCAGTGTAACATGGTAGGATTTTCCAAAATACTCGCATGTGTTTGGGCAGTTCAGTAATATATAACATCCTGACTACTAAGATCCAACACACCAAAAGATTGGCATAAGTCAAAGATGATTGCATAGCACCAGAAGGAACTCCTTAGATGGCATGATAAAGTCAGATTTAATTCTCTGCAAAACACATTGAACATTAGATTGATTTTGTAGGATAATAATTTCTGCATGACACAGTTAACTCCATGATTTGTCTGATTAAGCTCAAGTTAACTCCTTAGATAATACAGTTTTCACTAAGGCGATTCTTTATATGACATAATAAATCACACATTACCTTCTGCACTTGGAAAAAAAAAAACTATAGTTCCTCAGTGACAGTAAACCTGACACTGACTTCTTAGATGATCCAGTAGACAACAAAGCTGTTCCCCAGCCTACTTAGCAACATGATAAGCTAAAGAATGATATGACATCCTCAGAAAACCACTAAATCCCCTGTGTACTTTGTAAAGAAAATGTTAAATGATAAACATCTTGCCAGCCTATCATTTAACTTAGATCATCTCTGTTCTCTTAAAGAGTTAAGAGTACATAACTGACATTAATAACTTTGAACAACTCATGAATCATTAAACAGCTCACCAAACCTTAAGAAGCTCACTAAGATTTTGATTAGCCCATATTGGTGCACTAACCCAAATAATTTGGTTAGCCCTAAATAACACACCAAACCTGATATAGTACTATAGCAAACATATTGGTGCACTAACCCAAATAATTTGGTTAGCCCTAAATAACACACCAAACCTGATATAGTACTATAGCAAACCTTAAGCAGGTCACTAAGCCTTAACTGACTAACTAATTTCTGAATGATTTGATAAAATGTAAATGACTTGCTAAGTTGTGAATAACTTATTAAACTAATCACTGAACACCCTTAACTCCCTAATCGGTAATTTCTAAAATTTTAGGCAAAATGCTGAACTCCAAATGGCTTATTTAACCTACATAATCTTTTCCACTATACCAGGTTGAGGACCTTGTTCCCAGGGAGGTGGATGTGGGTGCTGCCTTCCATCTGATAAGATCCTTTAGTCAATTGCTGGCCATAATTGAGCCTCAGAAGTTCCTCACCACACCCCAGGGAAAATCCATCCTGCAGGAGTTTCATAATGCATTTGCTGAGCCACTGGTTAATCCTGAGGTGTACATGAGGTAAATGAGTGAGCCTACAAAGATATCATTCATGTATATGTTAAAGGACTCTCTTTGCTGAAAGGTTAGGACAAAGCTTGTACATTTTACCTTCAACAGCTTTTTGGCCTTTATTCCGCAGCAAAACCTTATGTCTGGTGGACGAGTTGTTGGTGTGGATGGGGAGAGATTTCATCTCCCAATCCGTTCAGTATGCCATCTATCATGCCCGTGTTATCATCACGGCTGTCAACGATATCTTGAAAGGTATTGGTGTTACCCTTTGTGTAATTATCTATATGTACTGTATGGGGAGGGAGTTTTAAATTAATGGGGCCCTATCTCTTGAACATTCTCTTCTATCATACAGTCTCCTAAATTTATGTCTGTGTTTTCCAGACATGATGGTTAGAAATAGTCACAATAATATCAAAAATCGGTGAGTCAGCAAGAATGTACACAGTGTAAGTGCTGCAAAATTTGTACTTTTCAAACAGAGGAAAGCACTCGGCGCTGATTATTTGTGAGTGTGTGTGTGTGTATGGTGCTCTAATTGGCCAAGTGAGTATAAACAGAGAGCTGCTTTTGGTATGTTGTGAGTGTTCGGACTAGTGACTTTTGACTTCTTTTATGGATTTTCATCTCTTTTTTTCAAGTAAAACTAAAGCTTCAAGATGCAAGAGAGTGCTATCACAAAACAGCACTGTACAAGGTTGTGCTAACTGGGGTATTAATGTAATACCAAAAGGCGGAACTGAGGTATAGCAGCTTCCTCATTGTATGTATGACCAAAGTCAATAAGAGAGGAATGTCATTTCATGAACACACAGTATTAATGGTCATTACATTTTAAGGAGTACTACCAAAGGCTAGAAAGAGATAATGATTATTCACTTTAACATTGTATTAATGCTAGGAGTCCATTCTTACAACTACTGCTGAAACACATTCCTGGTATTCCTAAATAATGAACTGCCGCAGATTAGGATGGAGGAACAGCAACTTTTGAGAAACATATGAGTTTTTATACATTTCCAGACAACCCAACTTGGGCATCCCTGCTGGGTTTACAACAGGATTATCCACCTCTATTGCTGCTCAGTCTGGGTCCACAGGGCACTGCAGACTTTCTTCTACAGGAGCTTACCTTTTTAGCTGATTTGGTGAGTGCATATGTGTGTGTGGTTGCCTGTTTGTTATTACTTGTTATTACAGGTGCGCTATATATATAAATGCTTATTTGTTTTTTGACACCATGTTTTCTTGCATATCTTTTGATTCCATATTTATGTCATCTGTCCTTTTATATCCAGAAATTTTTTCAACTTAAGAAGGCGTTCTTACTGTCATTGCATTTAAAACACTTTTACACAATGGCAGAATGAACAACTGGAGTGGGTGAAGTGGGCTTCAAGGTTATGTAACCAGAGCATGGGCAGGAGTGCTATGGTAGAGGTGTTGTGCTATTTTGCCCAACACCCACAAGTGCCAACACTACAGACAAACCTCACCACTGCTGTTATCAAGGCCCTAGTGAGTATCAAAGAAAGTGGAAGAGTGAAGTATGTTAATTAAGAAGGGAGTAAATAGACATGCTGAAGAGAGACTATAGAGGTCATTTGCTGAGCTGGCATATTCTGTAGTTCACTTTCGAAAGTTGGTTCTGGAATGTATCAGTAAAACACCTCTTAGTAGAATGATAATAAGTTCCTGTTTCATTTTAGTGCTTTGGACATGGGTTGAAGATCTTTATATATGACCGACGATGCTATATTCACATGCTCCACCCATGGAAATGGGATCAAGATTGATAATGATAATATTCATCTCAGAAATTACTTTTAAAAGTTAAAGGATAGTATTAGAAACTTCACTTGTGACATAAGGAGATTACATAAGAGTCTTAAAAAATTATTTGTAAGTAAATGAAACAACACAAATCTAATTATAATTGAAATAGTCATAGCTTATCATGTAACTAGTTGGTAATATTATTATGTATATTTATAGTCTTAAGTTGTCATTACGCTAACAAAACAAAGGGCCTATTTTTATATGGAGAGTGTAGTTTTTTCCATTTTCTTTTCTTGAACTACAGAAGTTAAGTGTTTATTAAACATGTAATTTAATTTTCTGTATTGGATGATATCCAGTTATGCTTCCTGTCTTGGTGCTATTAGCAGTTACAGTACCGTATTATTAGAGGTGTGTGTGGTCTTCACATAGGTCCACATTACTTTAATAGTAATGTTTAAAGTTTTGTCTTATATTTCTTATTTTAGACAGACTATCAGAACTCGGAAATTCAAGTCCCTCCAATCAAGTTAGCTGAGCTGTATGACGAATGTTTGGTACTTGTTAGACACGTACAAGAGTTTGACTTTAACAGACCTCTCAGTATCAATGGTCTTGAACAGTTTTGGGATGCTTCTCTTCATGAGGCCAAAACATTTCTGGCTAAACTCAATGACTTGTGGAAAAAATGGTGAGTTGAACCATATGATCTCAAATTTTCACATCTCTTGGCTCTTAAAATAGCGAGCTGCACTTTTACTTAATATCAATGCAGTGTAGAACATTTGCTGTAAGTGTATGAGTTTTAGGATTGGTTGACAGGTGGGATGTTAATGTTGATTAATTCAAAATTCTTCATTTGTTAGACTTTAGTGTTGAATGTAGAGAATTTTTGATTATCCAAATTTAACTATTCTCATGTACATAGAATTTATCAAGCAATTACAGCCTCTCATTTCACTCTCATATTCTTTGTTAATGTCCCTTGAACTGAAGTAAACACAGACATCCACACTAGTGTTAGCACTTACAAGCTTTTCACTTTGCACACTTTTTTCATTTATCAATCAAGACTAAATGTCTTCATTTACTGATCCATGGGTATGCAAAACACTTCCACTGCATAGTTAAAAATCATTCTTTTTGCATCCTCATCTAAATACTTCTAACTCTAAGCAGTTCACTCACTTTTTCAAATATTTCCTTGAACAGTGAATCGTTACCACAGATATTCACGATCCAATCATTTGTCAGATATCTTATATGTCCATGTCATCATAAAAAGGCTTTCATTCATGTGTCTTCTAAAAATTTTTTAGATTGGATATCATTGTCACAACTTCCCTCTTTACTCTGACTGTTCTCAGGATTTTAACAATGATTCGTAAGTTATCCTTGTCTCTTGTTCTTATTCATTATCAACCATGAGTTAGGAAAACTTAAGGTTTCACATCTATACAGTCGAACTGAAGCAAGCACACCATCTTGCAAGTATCATACACCCTTCTCACATTAAACTCTTCATATTCACCAGAGCTCCTACTCCATTTTCAATTTTTCCTTGCATGACTTGACTCTCAGGTTCAGCTTTTCCTTTATCTTCCTTGCTGATTATCACTCTCAAATACCGAATGTCAGCGTTCTTTTCCATTTAGATAGATATTTTACTGTAGCTGCCATCTCTTTGCAAAACAAGAATCTTCTTTTAACTTGCATTTACTTTCATCATTATTATCCTACACATGGCCTTTGTTAATGTAAATAAAAAGTTCCTTCACATCAACTCAGTTTCAATATATACCATTTCTCTGATATCTTACATATTTTCTTGTAACGTCAATGGTAATTCAGTTTTATTTTTTCAGTCTTTAACATCTTAGCTTTTATCTTCTTTGCTTTTTAATTTTTATATTTAGTTCTAGGCTGTCTTAACATAAATATTAAACTTTTATATTGCTGTATTGTTTTACTGTTTTTAACTGGTACATATTTTGTAGAATTCTTTGGGAATTTCATAGGTACATCAGAGATACTTAAATTGCTGGGTAGGCTTGACTTTTCTCATTTTAGAAATTCAAAATTATTGAAATGCCACCATAGACTTAATTCAACTCAAACTCAGGTATACAGAGAAAGTAGTATAGATGTCTTTGCTAGAAGCAGGTCTAGGTAAAAGAAGTACTTGTTGGTAATGTTTAAATTTAAGCATTTTTGTGATTACTATAATTTTGGATTGTTATATCATGATGCTACATAAGCTTTTATGTTACACTTATCTTTGCTTAAGCACTATGTAGATAAAATGCCTGCATCCTTTCAACTCCCTCAGTTGTCCTCGACTTACACTTCAGTTTGCCATAGTGACAAAAGGCTTTTGTACTACTATAGTACTTACTAATTGTATGCTCTGCTCTCATGAGTTAATTTGTTAAGTGAAAGTAACATTTTCATTTCCACCTTCACCTTTTCACATAAAATACTTTCACTCTACAAAGTAAACTATCATTCTTTAGGCATCCTTGGCTGAAATACTGCTAATCTTCAAGAATTCACTCACTACATTTGCCCTTGTCTTTCTTGATTTACTGTATCTCCTCATCCCTTCAGCCTTACTACAATACTACTGAAGAGTATAGACTAATCAGTCATCTACCATTTGTTTTAGATGCCTGTACTCTCATGATTGGTTTTCATTCATGCACCTTTCTACTTATTTCAGATTACATATTTTCAAGAAAACAATATGAAGGAGTTATTGTCATTACATTTGATATCTAAGGCTGACATATTGATACTCCCAATATTGTGTCTCAGGCCATGGAAGAAGGCAGATGCTGCAATTGCTGAAAGCAGAGAACTTGAGCAGATTTTGAAGAAGTCGTACACAGTCCTAGCCTGGCTCGATAACATTCTGATGGACACCCGGGGTTTGTTCTCATCTGTTATAATTCATAATCAGTAATAGTTTTCAGTTACTTGTTTTGTTGTGGTGTTTGGATAGTGTTTTTTACATCTGCAGTTCATAAGACTTGGTTTCAGTTACAGAGTGCAGATGGGTGTTATTCAATATGGCATGCATAGATATAGAAAAAAAGTATGGGTGGCTGAAGTTCTTTGTATGAAAAATTAGGCAAATATGCAAAAACATGCCCACACAATTTCTTATACTTCTTACATCTGTCTAACTGATAAGTGATGTGTGAAAATGTAATCACTTGCCGGGAAATCTTTCCTCCCAGTGGTAGTGTAAGAAAGTATAAAACTTTTTTTTTGTAATTTCCAATTTTGTCTGTATAAACAGTTTTTTTAGTGTTATTACTGGGAGACTGTATTATTGTTAATTGCCTCTTTAATTTTATGGAAAACTATGCATTACTACTCATTTGTGAAGCAAAATAAGAAAAAAATCATACTGTTCTGCAAGTTGGAATATATATTGTGACAAAAGTGCTTTAAATAACATTATAATAAATACGGTTAGGGGACTCCTGTTAGCAAAGTCAGTGTGGTAACAACTCCTGTTCATTTACAGAAAACTCGTCACCAAATGAACTTCACAGAGCCCTCTCCGGACGCTACTAATGCATTACAATAAGCTGAAAAGTTATGAAAGAGGATGAGTGTCCATTATCTTTTTACAAAAATATACTATAGGCATATCTGAAATTGAGCTACATGATCGTAATCTCCAAGACAATGTCCAGGTATCTTAGCTGATGAGAGGCCGGATCCTTAGTAACCGTAGCCGTAGGCAGGCTTGGGGCAGACGGTCTTGTAGGTGTGGTGTGTCTTGGTGACGGTGTGGTACTCCGGGACTACTTGGGTCTGGTACTGTGTCTTGTACTGCACCTGGGTCTTAGTGACGTACTGTGGCTTGTACACAGTCTTGTACACCGGCTGGTACTGCACTTGGGTCCTGTATTGTGTTTGATATTGAGTCTTAGTGATATAGGTCGGGACGTACTGGATCTGGGTTGCATATTGGGTATGGTAGTTGGTGTGGTATACGGTCTTGTACTGGGTTACATACTGAACCTGGGTCTTGTAAACTGTCTCGGTAACATACTGGGGAACGTAGTCGGTCTTGTAGACGGTCTGGTACTGGGTGTGGTACTGGGTTTGGTAGTACGTGGTGGGGATGTACTGCTGCTTGTACACCGTCTTGTACACAGGGACCTGTAACGAGAAATCTTGAGAAAGTATCTGTGGCCCATGATTGTCAGTAATTATGAGAATCGGTGCAATGACAAGGTATGCTTTCAAAAAGTAAATGAATTATTTTATTTTTCCACATTTGTTGGAATATGTTGATATACTGGATTTGCCTCAGCACTGACCTCTTTCAGCAGTGACCGGCCGCACCAGCCTCATGACGAACCTGCTGGACCTGCCTCAATACTGACCTGTTGGACCTATCTCAGTACTGAGCTGCTGAGCTTGCCTCACCACTAACCTGCTGGACCTGAGTGTGGTACTTGGTGACGTAGATGGTCTCAGGGTAGCATGGTGCTGGATAATCGGCCTCAGCCAGCACCGCCACGGCCATGGCCAGGCCCATGAGTATTCCGGTTAAAGAGGCCATTGTCTCGAGAGCTGAGAAAATAATACATTTCTAATGAGCCAATGCATGATTAGCAGTTTACAATAGTAATGAATTTCTTAAGATTATAATATGACATTGGATCTTGAGTATGAAATCACTCTTCATTTGCAAATTAATTCGTGTCTTTGTCCTTGACAAACTTGCATGCCTAAACATATCAAAACAAGAATTGTATCAAACTTATTTTCAGTAAAATCTCAGAATGCAAAAGTATGTAAATGTTAATAATAATTAACTTAATTACTTAAAGGGAATGTTGTGATCCTAGTGTAGGCTATTATTGCAATGATTTGTTCAGATTTGAAACAGTAACTGAAGTCCGTTTTCTTCAAAAATTAGTGTACTAAGCTAATCAACTTTCTATCAGACAGTAAACAATTTAGTCGGAGGTAGTTTTAAATATATATAAACATGCTACAGGTTTCCGCCCGTATAATGTTCGTGTGAGAACGAATTATGTCCGTGTATATATCTTAGCTATATACTATTAATGTAATTCGCTAGATGTCACCGACTTCATATCCAGATATATCGTATTGCAAATAGAAGAAGCCCATTAATGACTAATACAAGCTCATGGCTCGATTCCCACAGTATGGCAGTATAACGAATGTCGCCAGGTACGGCCTTTTCACTCCTCATCTGCCCAAACCAGAAGATATGGCGACGTGCGGAGTAATACAAATCTAAATAGGGTTCCTAACCAACTTACGACTAATTGAATTATATCTACAGTTCAAAGGGCCGACGCGGAGTAATAATTAT
>JAUTYZ010429592.1:5055-15271 GCA_032273725.1 Panulirus interruptus | reverse complement strand
TTCATAATTCTTCCTTCCCTCTCCTTCAGCTTTATCGACAGTTGACTAGAATATTGAAATTTTCTGAAGGCATCCATTATTTGCTTTGAACTCCTCTTACAAAAATTCCAGACTGCATATCCTCAGTGCCTTTAGGAAGGAACTTAACACCATGCCTGATTTTATCTTGCTGCCTTGAGCTAAGAAGCAGCAGCTAACATTTTACCAGAGGATAACATCAACACAGTAACAGGGAGTTACAGGTAGCCTACAGCAACCACCAGACTAGTGGGTGGAGCTTAGTTGAATATGAGTAGACATGCGAGAGAAACCAACCAATCAGGGAGTGCCACACCACAGCAACTGGGAACCTGATTCCACAGCACTGTATTCAACCCCATGTGAGACACTACTGTGTCATATTGACCTGAAGAAGATAACTGTTGAAACACTGAGAATTAGATCCTGATTAGCAGTTCATGTCTCATTGCTACCTTATTACCTATCAGTCAGAATGAGTAACATTCATGAAAATAAATTTTTTCACAAATCTACAGATATTTCAACTTTTTTAAAGAAGCCATTTATTCCATGTAAAGATGTTTTTCATGCTTGTTTGCTGTTTCCCGTGTTAGCAAGGTAGTGCCAGTGCGGACGAAGAAAAGGCCTCATTCACTCATATTCATTCTCTAGCTATCATGTGTAATGCACTGAAACCACTGCCCCCTATCCAGAACCAGGCCCCACAGACCTTTCCTTGGATTCCTTAAAGGAAACACCTGATCAACACATCCTCTACCACTTCATGAAACCACACTGCACCTCTCCAAAATGATGCTCTGTTCCTGCTTTCACCCACTCAATCAATACCCTCCCATACAATTTACCAGGTATACTCAACAAACTTATACCTCTGTAGTTTGAACACACACCTTTATCCCCTTTGCCTTTATATAATGGCACTGTAAATGCATTTCACCAATCCTCAGGCACCTCACCATGATCCATACAAATATTCAAAATCCTCACCATTCAATCAACAACACAGTCACCCCCTTTCTTAATAAATTTAACTGCAATACTCCAGCCACCTTACGTAAGGCTTTCACAATCTCTTCTCTCTTTACCAAACCACTCTCCATGACTCTCACTTTGCATACCACCCCGACCCAAACACCGTACATCTGCCACTCTATCATCAAACAGATTCAGTAGTCCCTCAAAATGCTCACTCCATCTCCTCACTTCATCACGGCCTGTTCTCACATTCTGTTTTGCCCCCTTCACCAGTGTTCCCTTTTTGTCCTCTTGTTTTTCGCACATTATTTACCTCCATCCAAAACATCTTTGTATTCTCCCTAAAGTTTACTGATATTCGCTCACCCCAACCCCATAAACCTTTCCATGGTTACCCCTAACTTCTTCATATGTTCTGGTTCAGCCAATTGACAGCATATCGTCCTGTGTATACCACATTGCTCCAACTCACTCTGTCCTTTGCACACCTTATGCCCTTTTGTATGTTCAGGCTCTGAACCATTAAAGCATCTGTCACTCCCTCCTTCCACCTCTTACTTGATTTCCCCCTTTTCCTTGTTCCCTCCAATTCTGACATGTATACACTCTTAGGCATCCTTTCCCCACTCATCCTTCTCATATGTTCAAATCATTTCAGCACATCCTCTTCAGCTCTCTCATAAATACTCTTCTTACTACGACACCTCTCTCTTACCCTTTTGTTTCTTCTTTGATCAACCCTCCTTGCATCACATATTGTCCTCAAACATTTCATTTCCAACAAATCCACACTCTTCTATATATTCTTGTCTAAGGCCCATGACTTGCATTCATACAGACATAACAGGATTGATATACCATCAAACATGCCTATCTTTGCCATTAAAGACAGTGACCTCTCTTTTTACACATTCTTCAAAGTGGACTAGATATTTCATCATCTATTAATGTGGCACTCTCAGGTCTTTTTAGATCAGTGGGACCATGTGATTGATTATCATCTTGTATGGTTTATTGTCCAATATACATATTGAAATTATTATCTTTCAATCTTTGTACAAGTAAGTAAAGTCATATTTACAGTGTTTTCATATTATTTTATAATTTTTGGCTTACATCAACTGAAATCCAAGAATTTTTCTCACAGGAGGATAGTATTCTGTGTTACTGTAGTGTACTTGAGTATTCTTATGCAATCATTTTGTGAAGCTTTTTCTTAAAAAACCTGTTTTTAGGAAGGTAGTGTATTGTACGTATGTGTAGATAATGCCATCATAATTTTCTAAGTTTTAGTTTGTGTTTGTGCTTCAGTGTCTAAATCTCCCAGCATTAATCAGCCTTGTGCTATTAACTTTCCAATCATGAAGTCTTCTTTCCTTGAGACTTCCTTCTCCAGTTTGTCTTAGCAATATTTGATTTACTATAGTATCTTTTTCATATATTCTGTGCTATATTGAGGATTGTCACAAGAAAGTAATGCTTCCTTTTCCCATATTCCACTTTTACTTATTGGTCAGATGGAAAATGACACAGGTTCAAATTGACTGCATTGTTAATCAAGGACTGGATATGATTGTTCAATAGAATAACTTTGAAACATTATTAAAAGCAACCTTTTTAAAGGACTACCTGTAGATGAAAGTTGTTTAGGATGGTATAGCCATGTGCAATGTATTGTAGATCCTCTGTGATCAAGAAGATATATAGTAGTGCAGCAAGAACAAGGAGGAAAGGTAGACCATGGAAGTGATGGATAGATGCTTTGGTAGAATTGATCATGGCTTGGAATATTTCAGATGACAATAGAGTGATGATTTAGGACTAGATTCACTGGAAGCATTTTGTTTATGGAGGTGGTGTAAATAGAGGTGTTGGTCTTGCTTGATGAGTCAACTTAGTTTTCAGAGTGAAAGGGTAAGAAGTGTTTATGTAAGTATGGAAGTCCATGTTTCACTCACACTGGTTGTGGGTTGAGAATGTGTGTGATTGATGTTTAGAGGTTGTATGTACTTAATCCCCACCATGAAAATTGGGATTGCGGGTAATGATGATAATAAGTTTACATGGTGTTATTTGCTGAGTCACACCTCAGCTAAGCAATATCATATTTCAAGTAGGCTTACCGGTGTCTCAGCCAGACTCAGTCATGTCTCAGGTACATTTAGATACTAGCTTAGGCACTGACATGTACTACTTGAGGCATTTTGATTTTTTGTTTGAGATATGGTCCTGTCTCATCCAATAAACTTACATGTCCCACTTGGAGGAGTATTATGGCTCAGCTGAGGCATTAGAATACCATTTCAATTGTTTTTTTGTACTTTCATGTTATGCCAGAGGTACTGTCGTATCCCACCTGAGGCATTATCTGGTGCTCTTTTGTGGCTTTGCTAAATATTACCCAAGGCACAGTATATTTGATCTAAGGTATCTTTATGCCTCACCTAATTTACTGTCACATATCAACTGACATATCATCACTGTACCTCAGTCAGTGTCATATCTTAATTTATGCATTGTCATATCCCACTTGAAGCATTTTCATATCAAACCTTTAAACTTTATCACATCATGCTTGATTCATTGTCCAGTCCCATGAGAGACATTGTCATGTCCTACCTTTGGTGCTGTTATATCTCACATGTTTCAGGTCATCTACCAATGATGCCATGTCCTAAATGAGATGCTGGTATTCTTTAGAAGGCAGTGGTGTCTTACCTTTATCATTGACTTTTCCCTCTTAAGATGGCTGTGTTACCTTGGTCATCAGTTCAGTTCAGTTTCAATACTTTATTCCTTGATAGAGGAATAGGGATCCTAGTGCTGTCACTAGGTACCCCTGTACAATATTATTTTCTAAGATGGCTAGGTTCTCTCTATGGCACTGTCATGACTTTTAAGGGATTGCCATCCTACTTCCTGTTTTCTTAGGCAGTGCTATGCTTTTCCTAAAAAATAAATCTACCCCTGAAGAGGAACAACTTTGTCATTTCTTCATGTCATATCCTTTCCAAAGAAGCGTCGTCCCCTCCCTAAGGCACTTATCATGATCCACCTAAGTTTGTGCTATACCCTTTCTTAAGCCATGAAATTCTTGTCATTACCATTATTGATTTTATGTATGTTTGTCCATAGTCTTGTTTTAATCTTAAGCATTTATATGTAGTTTCATTATATGTATTTTTGGTTGAGAAAGTACTGTCTTTACACAAAGCATGCATAAAGCTAGATAATTGATCCTGGCTTATTATATTCTTTGCTTCATATGCTTGCCTAAACCTCATAGATTCATATCTGTCTTGAATTAAACTTCTATCCATCTTTCATATGACTCAGTACCTTGCCATAGCTTTAACTCTCTTCCTTCAGTGTCTTTTATTTTTTGTCATCAGGTTTTGCTAAATTTTTCCTTGGTTTTACCTTATGCATTTCTTGATACTGTAAGTATAAATCTGCACCAAGATCAAACCACTCTGTTCTCATGCTCTCATTTATACTTGCCTTGACTCATCTGTTGAGTGGCAGCATGTTTGTGATAGGTGCCTCTCTGTGTTGTAGCCTTGAGTTGGGGTATGGTTATGGGTCGCGATGCAACACGGCTGGAAGCCCCAGTGTCTCCCCAGTCTCCCCCTCCTCATACCTCTCGTCTCTCTCATATTCCAGGTAAATACCTCTCCAGTACCGCACAATTAAAAATCCTAAAAATCCTCAGATACTATTGCTTTATAATCAAGTGAATTTATTATGCTATGTTAGTATTATCTAATAATGACATCAGCTTGCTTTTCTAGTTCTACACTTCTCAAATTATGATTACAAGATATTTATAGCATTGTCTGTCATTAGTTATCAATGAATATTGCTCTCAAGGATTCACAAGATATTTATTAATAATATTTTCATTCATTTGTTATCTTTCCATTAATATTTCTCTCAAGGGTTCATTTGTCCTGTAAGCCATAAGAGATTCTCAGAGATCTTTGGGTGTTCAAAACCACTTAAACTACTGCTCTCTGGGAAGGAAAATACCTCATATTCCCAGCTAACCACCTAATTGGCAGTAGCAGCTTCAGCTTGTCGTGGGTTTGCCTTCCTGCCAATCAGCAACCTCTGCTCAGTGATGTCATCCTCCTCTGTCCATCAGTATCACATCTGTAGATGGACGTGTTACTTCAGCACAAACCAGTCAGTAACTTCCACTTGGTAATGGCGTCATGGAACCCTGCTTCACATTTCTTGGAATTATGACTGTGGGTGGTTGACATGCTTCTCCAGCATTCCTCTTTTTGGCTTCATCCACCCTGCCATGGATAAATTCCTTTTGACTGATATAGCTAATATGTGGGGTATTATGGAACTGACTTATGTATACAGAAGACACTTAAGAGATTATCTGGGCCACATTTCTTTACTTGGTAATATCATTGCAGTTAATGTATGTGCCAGTTGCTGCATGACCAGATTTTTTATTTTTTAATCTGAGAAAATTGAAGGAAATGTAAATAATTTGGGTGTCATCATAATTGAGAGACTAGACTTCAGAGAACATATTAAAAGATATTACTATCAAGCCAAGTATTGAGTGGTATAATGTTGAGAACTTTCTTAGCATGAGACAGAAAACTATTGATGAAAATATTTAATGTATGCATAGGTAGAAAATTATATTACCAACAACACAGTTGGAAATAAAAGAATTAGAATTCAGAAGCAATTTACAAGCAAATTCGAGGATTGGAACACATTAACTACCATGAAAGGCTGAAAGAACTGGAACTCAATAACCTAGAAAGAAGAAGATATGTGATAATCTGTGCTTGGCAACGAAATGAAGTTGTAAAAGAATACGTAATGAACCTGAAAGCCTCTCCACATGAAAAATATAAAGTTATTGAGTACAAGATTACCACACAACATTCCAAAAATATATTAGACAAAAATATATGTATTCCCTGGAGGGAAGCTTTAATAAGTATTCAGTACACTACCAGGAGAAATATGTTATATGCATGAACAACTACAGGAACATTTAAAAGAAAACTTCACAACTGGTTGAAATTAGTCCCAGATGAATGCAAAGTAGATGATCATGTAATCCAGGTGCCAGTAGAGGGGAACAGTATTACTGTATTCATCAAGCAAGATGTGCAGTGAGTGCGTTGCACTGGCTTTGCCATTTGGCAAAATCTCATCATAGGTACTCTCAGGAAGTATAAGAGAAAAACAAGGAGAACCGGGAGACCAAATTGGAGATGGAAGGATGGAGTGAAAAAGATTTTGAGCGATCGGGGTCTGAATATGCAGGAGGATGAAAAGCGTGCTCGGAATAGAGTGAAATGGAACAATGTGGTATACTGGGTCACTGTGCTGTCAGTGGACTGAACCAGGGCATGTGAAACGTCTGGGGTAAACCATGGAAAGGTCTGTGGGGTCTGGATGTGGATAGGTAGCTGTGGTTTTGATGCAGTACACATGACAGCTAGAGTATGAGTGCGAGCGGATGTGGCTTTTCTTTGTCTGTTCCTGGTGCTGCCTCGCTAACGCGGGAAATGATGATCAAGTATGAAGGAAAAAGAAAGAATATATATATGTAGATCAGGAATTAGTGCAGTGTTTCTGAAAAAAACGGTTACAACACTAAGATAAAAGAAACCAGTACAGTGATTCACAGTAGTATATCTTTTGAAAAAATATAAGAATATTTTCATTAGACTGAGTATTTAACATAACAAAATACTTTGAAATATTTTGATACAAAAAAGTATTTGTGTGGAGATAATACCAAGAAAGAGCAAATTTAGAGAAAAAACCTGTAATGACCTGGAAGATTGCAAATTATTAGAAAAATTAGTCATACAAATAACAAAGATGAAAACCAACAGATTTCAGCTTACTGATCTCCTGATGTACACAGGTTCATGATATTGTAATCATTCTCTAGTACTGCTTTTAATAACATTCTTTAGTACTATATGGAAATAAGGCATTATTCAAACAGTTAAAAACAGTCTCTGTGTATATAAGAATTAATATAAACAGACTCGGAAACAACCAGCAAATTTAGTTCATACTTGAAAGATCACCGGGGAAATTGATTATAGAATTAAACGTTGAGTGTTAACTTGAAACTTAATTGGTTGAGGAGATTGATAGATACAGAATAAGCACCATGAAATGTAATAGATAAAGGATTTTTGGATTAGAAAAGTAATAAAGCAAAAATGTCAGTTAACATTAAAGAGGGAATTTAAGTCAGTATTAAGACTTAAATAAATCAGAAACAGTTATGTATTTTTGGAAAGAGATGACTCAATATGAACTTACAAATATAAGTAATACAGTCATTGATGCATGAGCAATATTCTGTAGAGATAATGAAATTACTAAATTGATGAAACATGAATATGGTAACAAATTGAAAATTGAAAAAGATAATAAGCAGAATGGTTATTGCAAACAGTTTTAAGAAAATGATATGGATTCCAGAAAGCAATTAGACATGTAGGATAGAAAGATACATATCAGCCAAAATATCAGAAAGCAAAGACAACCTTTGTGCACTGCTCATACAAAAAGAATTTAGACTGTCCTCTTAGCATATGTAGGAAATGTTAAATGTGTTATATAGTGGACAGAGATATTTTACCTGAAACAGAATGTGTAGACTGTGGATAAGGAAAATTAGACTGCCAGTTGGAAGAAATATATGATGACAGTGGATATTTATGGCTCTATAATACTTGCAAACAAACAAAATGAAGGCCAGGTTTACATGTTAGGCAAGGAAGGATGTGATGAAATTGGTATATGACAAGGTGTTCATGAATACAGAGAAAGTAAAATTGAATAAATACAGGAGAATTATGGAGAAAATGTTAATGAGTCAAATGAAAGAGAAGACAGTAATATAGATCAAAGCAATAAATGTTTGAGAAATTAAGATGTAGTCAAAGGATGACAGGAAACAAAAGCAAAGTGAAGAAACCAGAGAGGTACTTATAAATAGTTTGAAGGGCAATAAAACACACAGACATTATTTAAGTTGCAGATGCAGACTGACAAATGTGGGTATAATCACCCCAAAATATGTATGAAAGCATTCCTTTTTAGAACTTCTGCTGCCAGAGGATGTCATGATAAGGAAGTATGTGAATATGCACTCCCAAAAATCTCCTGTAGATATGACAATTTTCATATATGCTCTATCAAATTAGCATGCTTCTAAACCACTTCTACCAAGTGTAAGGAGTCTGTTGATATGCAATTCTTCCAAATCCATAAGTTATTTATGTGCATCCCCTAAGCTGTGTATTTAATTTTTATTCTCCCCTTCTAAACCCAGTTCATAAGATTCATTCAGAAGATATAGACTTGGTAGTCTGTTGAATTTTCCTTTGAATTTCATAGTTATTACAGAATAATATGAAGGGACTAATCTGATACATTTTATATTGTAACTTTCTTTTATTTTGTTTTCCATACAGCTCTGTCATGACGGGTTCTGATCTTGATGACTCTTTAATGACAAGACGGTCATCAAATGGTGGCCTTCTGTCTCCAGAAGTAGAGTCTCCTCGGACAGATGGGGTAATAGTTATTAGATATTCAGAATCAATGTATGTATGAGTCAGATGTTTATTAAAGTAAAGGGTAAAAGTACACTCCCACATAAAATGACAAGTCCAAAAATATGCAGTAACAAATCATGAAAGATTTTTTTATTTGCCTAAGTATTTTATTACTTTAATCTTTACATCTCCCTGTTCATTTTTTTATGTCATTGCTATAACTCAGGTTTCCCTGAATTAGATTTTTTGATATAGTTCTTAGTTTTATGAAAAGAAACAAGGTATCCAATGGCATATGGATATGTTTATAATATAGAGAGTGAAGTTAATAGTGAAAACTTAAGAAAGTGGTATATATATATTAAAAAACTTGGAATGCTTATATGGCACCCATGGTACACTCAGGAACCATGATAATTAGTTAAGGTTATATAGAAAGAGAGTGGTTAGAATGAACAGTAGAAGGTAAAATGAAAAAACAGAAAGTGGGAAATTGCAATTTTTGATGTCATTTCTTTTACCTTAATCCGTAGCTGGTTAAATGGATTTATTATTGCTTCATTTTTTTTATTGTATATTTTTTGATTATGCTGTTCACTTCTTAAAAGATTATATTGCTCAAGAATCTGGTAATTTTTTACAGGAACAAGATGGATTTTATCTGCTAAAAAAGGATTCTCAACGGCGGATGACTCTCACCCGTGTCCTTGCACATGATCAACACAAGATTACCCAAATATGGTATCACAGACTTCAGCAGGAATTAAGCAGTGATAAACTCATACTTACTCAGGTATTTATTCAAAATATTTCACATGCTTTAGTTGTAATTCCTTTTTAAGTAAGAGTAGATTGAAAGGTTTTCTTTCATACCTCTTCACTGTTTTCTGCTGTAATGAGGTAGCATTAGGAACAGACAAATAAGCCTTAAAGGAAAAATCCTTGCTTGACTGTTATGTTTCTTCTTTTGGAATGTATTAATTCTGGATGGGAGGATTTCCATCCTCCTGCTCTTTCCCCCTGTGGCACACATGAGATCCAATGGTAGTGTTCTTCCCAATTCCAAGTGAAACAAATTACTTTAATTAAGGGTAAACTAATTAGAAAAAAATTTATTTGAAGCCAGCCCCCTCACGTACCATCTATCATGTAGTTCTCCAGTCATAGACATTTAATACAGTCACTTAGGTGCAAAGACCTGTCTAATAATGCCACAGTCATGTTAAATGCATATGAAAAAGCAACTTTACTGTGTTCTAGAGAGATGCATGAAAATTTCTACTAAAAACAATTCTATAATCTCTTGATACCCAACCGTTCCACCTATGACATCATACCTCCCTAGCTCCAACACACAGCTGTTCTTCCACTTAGTATCTTGATGTTGGCAGCTTGAAGAGGTAGGCAATGTTGAGACCAAGAGAAAGGTTACCTATGAATAAGTTTGCCTTTTCTTTGAGTTGATGTATTGTTTTCTTGATTACCAGTTTCATTTTTGGTATTTTTACTGTTAATAGTTGTGCCAGGATTCTCACATGTATGACATTTTTGCCCTTGGGATATTGTGAGTTTTAGATTAACCTCCTTAACTCTCAGAATGAAGGTGATGCTTTTTTTCTCATTGACAGCAATGACCTACAAAGAATCATGGT